>JAIPMN010012274.1:0-14226 GCA_020650975.1 Apostichopus californicus
CCTGGTAATGAGCCAAGCAGCGAGCTGATGGATCACTGCAATCTGGCAGCCATTTTGGCAACCATATGTACGGTATCCAATGTGAGTTGCCGTGGTAATACTTTTCAAAGATCTCCCTGTAGAAGTAGCCTTCTTTAGTGAGCGGAGGGTTAAATGGAAACTTTTGAGGGGAATCCTCCAACTGACTGTCAGTTACCTGAAGTACAAAAGAGATCAACAAATATGTAACCAGTACAGTACATTGAGTACAGTACTGTACAGCAAGCAAATACAGTACAGTATAATACAGTATAGCAAATACAGTATGTCTATTACAATAGGCCTACAGCACTTGGAGTACAAAAACTACCAGTAGCATGGACACTTCGAATTCCGGACACCTAAGCCTTAAAACACCCCAATACTATATCTTCTGGTATAAATCACCTGAAAATATACTTGATATGGTGGGAGAAGTGTGTTATATTACGATACACGGTCAAACTTTCTTTCCTGCAAACTGTTTTCACGTTGTATTCCAAGAAGATTCTTGTGATTGTGGAACTGGTATTTCTTTGCTAGAGTATTGCGAATTTTCGGACACACAGTTCCACAGTGTGGCGCTGGTGATAAAATTGGTGGCGCAGTTGCTCTTTCAGTAATTATAACAGACTTCATAGATCTCCGTCATTTTATTGAAAAATATGTAAGTATTTACTTGCACACGGGTCATTTTGGAGAGAAAATAACTGTAGCTTCGTACTTTTTGGTGAAATTTGGCTCTTCCTGTAGGTTGTCATGGTGAAATCGTGCATTTCTTAGGGGTGTCCGAAATTCGCAGTGTTCCGAAATTCGCAATACTGACTATACTGTATAATACAGTAAAGCATATAAAGTACAATGCAATACAGTACATTGAGTACAATTACCAGAACTGTACAGTATAGCAAATACAATATAAAGCATTACAGTGTAACAAATAAAGTATGTCTAGTACAATAGGCCTACAGCACATGGAGTACAAAAACTACCAGTACTGTATAATACAGTAAAGCATATAGAGTACAATGCAATACAGTACATTGAGTACAATTACCAGAACTGTACAGTATAGCGAATACAATATAAAGCATTACAGTGTAACAAATATAGTATGTCTAGTACAATAGGCCTACAGCACATGGAGTAAAACAACTACCAGTACTGTATAATACAGTATGACTAATAAAGTACAATACAATACAGTACATTGAGTACAATTACCAGAACTGTACAGTATAGCGAATACAATATAAAGCATTACAGTGTAACAAATACAGTATGTCTAGTACAATAGGCCTACAGCACATGGAGTACAAAAACTACCAGTACTGTATAATACAGTATGACTAATAAAGTACAATGCAATACAGTACATATATCTGATAGAAACATGATATTCATACTGCTGGTACTGACACTATGAGTGCTCTGAAGCAGGACATGACTTTACAGTATAGAAAAATATTGTCCCAAGTGGGAGCTAGATCTCTCCTACAGTTTCTTTGTTATTTTGCTACATTTTTTATTTTATTTTGGAAAACCAAATTTGCTGTTCTGGCAATCCAAAAGTAAGACCTGGTTGCCCAAGGTACAACCAGAAGGGGAAAAAAGAATGGGGTAAAAAAAAAATTGGTTTACAGTACAATACAAATATATAGTACACTAGAGTGCAGCAGAACAAAGCACAGAAAGAATAATATATAGAGTACAGTACAACATTTTTCTTACATTCACCAGTGGCTTACAATACAAACAGCTTAGGACAACAATAAACTGAATAAAACTAAATAAACTTCAATAATGTTACACGAAAACCCAACACGATGGCATCTTGATAGCACACAGATATATCAGCTTCAGGTTGCAATTAGAAATAACATGTTACAGCTTGGCTTCTGCTGACCTGAAAATGAAGCGATGTTTGACTTCCATCCAGCACAACTGGATTCTAGCAGGAGCCAACCTTTGAAATCGCTCTCCTGTTTGTGTTAGAGCTTTCGTATAATAAGTTTGTGGGATTTTCACCCAAACAGAATCTCAGTAGAGGATGATTTTCACCTCAACTTTTTAAATTTTCACAAATTAAGCATTATAAGAATGGTCAATGACATATTTCTACACTGATATAAAAAAATGGGTGTTATCTTCTTAAAAACACATCAAAAAATTAAGATGGCCGCCCTAACCTGAGTCTCAATATGATCCTGGAGAATTTCAAACCAAGATTTCTTAGATGAGGAGACGCCGTCACTAAATGCCTCCTTGGGTCGCCAGAGAATTTCCGATGGCAATAGGCCGTTGTCGAAAGCCTTTCGTATGAGATACTTCTCACACTTATTCTTTGGTTGTTTCGAGACGGGATCGAGGGAAGCATAAAATGATGTCAATTGGTGATCCAGGAAGGGTACTCTCAGCTCCAATCTGTTAAATAAAGTGGGAATTTAATGTCTTTTATTGTCACCAAAAACTATTTAATATCTTCTTCTCAAAAGATTGTCATTTAGCGAGATGAATACTTATTTATAAGTGTCTTATGATATTTTCTTATCAATTGAGCCATGGCCATGTCCAATGAATATATCAGAATCATAGTAGACGATGACAGTCATCACCATTATTTCATAGAAGCTATTGATTATAAACTAGAAGCTATGAACAATACCCTTTGATTGGGAGGAGTTGTGGTAAACTAGTTTATTCTCTGAAGAGGTAGACAATTTCCCTCAAAGCACTAGGCGACTTCCCCGCCTACATGGGTAAACACCCACTTTCACCCAAATAAATTCAGGTGCCGCCACTAACTACCATCAAAATTGGACTACTTTTGCGCAATCTTTCGATACAAATGGTCAAAAGAGGAGTCGGGGCCTGGATGGATGATAGCCACACCCCGTTTAAAGACTTGACCAATCTGAGCGTAGTATTCGAGGATAATGCATATGTATATGAGGGAAGTAGGTGCGTGTTATAAATTGTACAGAACATCAAGAAGCTACCAAATCTGTGTACATGAATAGAGCTCAAAATATCTGCAATATTTCGGTAAGTCAGGAACTTGGAACCCTGATGAGGACTAAAACCACTTACCCGTGAGCGGCGGTTGTTCGATCGGCTCTTAACACATCGAACATGTGGAGATCTTTCATCAGTCTCATGCTTTCCTCATTGCCAGCCTCTGGTGTTGGGGCCTTGTAGAAGTAAAGGTAACCCTGTGCCACCTCGTCCGCTCCTTCCCCAGAAAAGATCACCACGGAATCTGTCTCTTTGGTAATGTATCTGGATACAAGATACATTCCTGGAACAGGGAAAGGAAAGATTAGCGCTTGGCAGGGGATGGACTAGAGAACGAAAATTGTTACTGGACTCAAGAGACCCAACCGACTTTCCCCAGACTAGTGGGAAATCAGTTCCTAGACAGTAGGCTAGTTTCTAATCTGCAACATTGTAGTAATACAAGCTTCTCTAATGTGTCAAGGTAATAATTTTGCATTCACACTTGTGTACTCGTTTTTAGGTTTATGAAGTTTAACTCGTGTAAAGTACTGAAAATACTAGGCTTCAGTGTATAAAATCTTCTATACATATTTGCAATTGTGTGGCAAATGCCTTCTTTGCTGTGTGATACTCTGTAAAAAGAAACCCCCCCAGTGCTATGAAGGAGTAGAATAACGTTCTTCTAAAGAAAGAGAAGGGATGAGCATTTCTTTGAAAAAATCCTGAGAGTTTGGTAACTTTGCCAAGTTCAACAGTTGGCCTCTGCAAACATAACTACAGTAGGAATCAGGAAAAAACCCAACACCATTTGTACAGATGGAAATTCTGCAGCTGTCATACTGCAGACTGTAAGATTCGGAAGGAAGAGAAAATGGATGATGACCCGTAAGTGGGTCAGCGTGGCTGGCATGGCTACAACTCTCCCAGTTGACCTGGAAGTGGGTCAGCAGGGCTGGCAGTGCTACAACTCTCCCAGTTGACCGGTCAGTGGGTCAGCGGGGCTGGCAGGGCTACAACTCTCCCAGTTGACCCGGATGTGGGTCAGCGGGGCTGGCAGGGGTACAACTCTCCCAGTTGACCCGGAAGTAGGTCAGTGGGGTTGACAGTGCTACAACTCTCCCAGTTGACCGGTAAGTGGGTCAGCGGGGCTGGCATGGCTACAACTCTCCCAGTTCAGGCAGGTTAGGTAGGTGGGAATGTGTATGACTTTGAGAGAAGACAGGTATTAAAGCGAGGAATGAAGTAAACAACAGGTGCATACAAGTATACAACAGAAGTTTCCAGCAAAGCATGTTTACATCTTGGAATGTGAAAAGCTGGCTACCTTTTTAAAGGAATACTGCTTGAGAGAATACTGTTTGAAAAAAAATATATATATATATATATACAAAGTTCATAAAATGTAATATTGACTGACCTACAGATGCTCGAACTGTCGTAATATCATAGCTCTCTAAGTGGTATATGACCTCTTCTACAGCTTGAACCCCTTCTTCTGGGGTAAAAGTGACCTCATGATGCTCTGAGCCAATGTGGGCTGCCACCTGTGGATGGAAATAGCAGACTGCATTTATGATTATATCACCTAAATAGCTGCCTAACAGCACCATTTGTGTGTGTGTGCGTGTGTGTGTTTGGAGTGTATCTGCAGAAATCTGCAAACAAGCAGAAATTTAATTAAAAAGAAGTGTGCTTCCTATTTAAATGTGACGACGTTAATAGCAATTAAATCGATGTTTAAAACAACATTGGCATTTATCTGCAGATATCTTGATCTAATGAAATATGGTGACGGCACTCATTCTTGCTACTTTGATGGGGAAAAAAGAAAACTCATGTAACAGCTGTTTTGGCTATTGTTTATCTTCTCCTGGCATAAGTGATACATGGGGATCACTTGGGTGGTGTGACCTAGATAACTGAGTGGAATGGTGAACGGATATGCAACAAAATTTATGATTTTCTCATAACGACGGTTACCTTTCTTGCAGCTGCTATATCTGTACTTCCTTCCATACCAATCGAAAACGTCTGTACAGGATAGTTAATGCCAGATTCTTTACAGAGTTTACATACCAAGGCAGCAACCACACTGGAATCCAATCCACCTAGCAACAAAACAACAACAGAGCAAAAGGATGAAGATTGTGTAAAAAATAAAATAAAAGGAGATGGGATGGCTGGTATTTAAAGGACGTATCAGATGACCGAAAAGTACTAGCATAGCTAAGATTACCCCTTACTTCTAAAGTGAAAATATGTGCCTCAACAAGACTTGCCTTCAATGTTATGAAGATGACGCTTTCATAAAACATTGATTTCCTAAGCAATTTCAAAGCTACACCGGCTGAGCAAGACAGTAGGCCTATTCCAACATCAACTGAGCGGCTTATCTAGTTATTTATATATTTTAATTCTACTTAATAATTTATGGTGAAGTTTCATTTAAAAAAAAAATGGTGTACAAAATCAAAGAAATAAAATATGGGAGTGGTAATAGCTCAATGAAGCTCAATTCCAATTAATTTTAATAAGGCACTGCATCAAAAAGAAATAATAATCCTGCTCAGCTAGAATGAATCAATATCTAACATCAGGGATTGTCTCTGAACACTTGCAGTGCCTACTGTGTTAAACCCCGTAGTGCAATAGGTTATGTCCTAAGGAGCCTGGCTGCATCATGCTGCAGCCCCCTCAGCATCTACACACTTGACACAGTGCCTAACTACAGTGCCAAAACACACATATTAACTTCAACTATCATTTGAGGAAAAAATGTAGGAGGTTGCTCTAGTTAAATCTGTTGCAACTTTCTTTCATGTAATAATTTATGGGTTTTGGTAAATTTGACAATATGCAGAAAAGTGCTCTGAACATTAATCAATAACATGACTTCTTGAATAAAATTTACCGCTCATCAACTATTCTGATCAACTGTTCTCACTAATCTTTCCTAATCCCTCAATCAGTCTTGTTCGGTCGGTCACTTGTTATATACCGTTCTGCTAAGTAATTTCTGCACATCAGATTTGCGGCACTCGAGTCCGAACGTGTACTCGTCCTTGAGATTAATTTCTCGTACTAGTATTCCAAACTTCATTCAAGTACTTGTGACTTTCTACTCACACCACAAGTTTACTTTGCATTATCGATAATTGCAGAACCAACCTGAGAGGAGACAGCCGATTCTCCGATCTGACATTAGCCTTTTTTTCACAGCATCTGTGATAAGTTCACGAATGTTTTCCACCACATCTTGCCCTGAAGGCACATAAAAACAAATAAATATCAATTATACAAAAAAAATGTGAAAATAAACAAAAAACAAAGTGTAATTCATGATGGAAGGGCACAGCCAACATCAGCAAGACAGTTCAATCTCAATTAATTTGTCAATTCTAGAGAGAGATTGAATAGATCACACTCCAATCAACTACATCACATAATGCTCCAAACCACAAGAGCTTGGAAATTGCAACTTTAAAACTCCTCCTCTACTTTCTCAATCAAAATAAAATGATGATACTATTTGTAATATTCTTTGAATTTATTAATTTATCATTGCCATTATGGCTTAGATATTACTAATGATCACTGATGTGGTAAATATTAGGCATAAGTATCACTACATTCGAAGTCTAACCCTACATTTTGCGACGGAAAGGCCACAGTCTCGAAATCCTTTAGTCGATCAATAACAAACAGAAAAGTTACTTGATAGTACAGCGTAGTTCTTTAGTCCACTCAAAATCCAAACAAGATATGAAAATTAGGGCTAAAATTCCAAAACCTTACAAACAAATTAGCCATAAAACATGACATTACACATTAATGGGGCACACCGATTTTCTTTACTGAACTAAAAGGTTTCAAATACCTGAATAGAAGCTAAATGATTGTCACAGCAGAGATCACTTAGTCTCATACAGCTTAGTATCCAATTAATATATTTGTATAGATTACTAAATGACTGTGCGAAACACAAACTACAGCTCTTTGAACATTGGAGTGTTAAAGTGGGGTGGACGGAGCTTAAGGATGGAATTAAAACATTTCTTTTATTTCTTTTAATTTTTTTAATTAATTAATTAATTAATTAATTGTTTTTTGTTTTATATTTTTTAATACATTCTGCAGTCCATTCTCTGACTTACCAATTGATACTAAACTTTCTGGGACATCCATCCACTTGGGAGAAGTGCCAAGAGAGTGAAACTTTTCAGACTCCACTAGGGCAACTTTGCCGTTGGGTTGAAGTTCAAACGTTTCCACGTAACCGGGTGGAAATGGTACAATCTCTGATTTCTTGTACTTTTGAATGTCCACCAGCCCTAGAGGATAAAATGGCAAAAGAACATTAGAACATTGATCTTAATAAAAAATATATATATCATAAATTAGAAAATATAAAATTCTTGTCAAAACCTCTCTACTTTGCCTTTTGCCAGAACTATACTTTTCAAGCACCAAAGTTTAATCTTTAAGACATCTTTACCTTTGGCCTCAGAACAGACTGCCATGAATCCTTCCTCATCACTTAGTTTAAACATCGGTCTCACTCCAAAGGTATCCCTTCCAAGATATACCTGATGAATGAAAGGATAGGAGAATCTAACCTGCAGTTCACTGACAACTTCAGATTCATCAAGATTAAAGCTGCATTATGCATTCCATTATAAAGATTCACATTGTCCATCACGACTGTCTAATTCATCGATTAGTTCAAATAATTAAGAATGTCATCAACATGCAACCTTTTGTAACTAGTCCTAATATTTTCTTCTGTGAATCAATTACTTAATATTATAAAGCAAATACCCAGAGAGCCTGAGGGCTTTTGTGATTCCTTGCCATATAGTTTGCTCAAAATTCCACTATGTTCAACAAAGATGTACTTTTTGAGTTATCATGTTTACAAACTTTTCAGACTTTGACCTCTGATGACCTCAAATGACCTTTGGCCTTCACAGAAAAAAATAGGGGTCTTATACTCAACAAGGCCAATCCACTTACCAGGTACTAAGTTAATTCTCCCTAACCCTGTTGAGTTACAGTGTTTACAAGCAGGTGTCACATACACAGACACATGCCATCACCATCACATTGATTCCTCTTGCCTCCGGCAAAGAATCAAAGAACATTTTCAGCTGAACTGCTGACATGATTCACTCAGCTGTTACTATAAAATACTATCAAATTTGAAAAAATTGATATCTTCAACATACAAACTGGAGGTCGAAATTTGATGCAGAAATTTGTAGCATTTCTTTTAAGCAATATACTTCAGCCACCAGAATATACCCCTCTGGGATGACATACCTTTTTGGCCATGGTATCAAGGAGACAGAATGCAAATACCCCATCCAGCATGGAGGCTGCATATTGGATTCCGCCCTTCATGTAGAGATGAATGATAGATTCTCCATCACACTCGGTCAAATAGTTGAAACCAAAGTGCTTTTCAACCTGAAGTGAAATATAAAGAAAGAAAGAAAAACAATTTTTAGGTAAAGATATATTACGATACCACAGGTATCAATGTAATAGTATACAAATAATGAATGGTTATGAGTGCAATAGTGCAAATATTTCATGAGTTGAAAGATGGAATGTTCTATTCAACGAGGCGCAGCCGAGGTGAATGGAACAAATTACATCTTTCGACGAATGAAATATTTGCACTATTGCACGAATGGAAACCATTCAATATTTGTTTTATACAACACCTTCAAATTTGGATATAATTGGATGTAAAATGCACTCATGCAACAGATTGTTTTGAACAGACAAGTTTCTCTGGTCTCTTACCATTAAAAGAAGTGCTATCAAAAAAGTATAACCCATGGTTCTATTTCATAGAGTGCAATAGAGCGGATTTTGCATGCAATCGACGAGCAATTGACCAATCAAATGGCTGGAATATAATTAGGTGTTGAATAATATGGAATATGTTTAATTTACGCTGTAAGCATCTTTAAGACCCTTGTAGCTGCTCTGGATACAGTCCCAAGGATTTTTAACGCATCTAGTATTTACTCCTGATTTCTACGCTCAGATATTTTTAATAAAAACGTAAAGTAATTGTTTATTACCTGACCTACAGTCATGAGATTTAGGAAACAGATCTGGATTTTTATTCGAATAGAATTTTAATTAAAAGTTTAATCGCATATAATTGATCACTTTGATTCATGTTTTTTTTAAAGCATTTTTTTATGATTCAAAATTAATACTCGAGAGAATAAGTTAACAGCAAATTAATAGTAAGTTTTTAGATGAGAAAGATCGCGGCTGTGATTCTCTACAATGGCTTGGTAGTCTCAAATCTCAATGAACCCCCAGGGGCAAGACGATTTAACCATACCCCTCTAATGAGAAACCAATCCTGTAGTCTCACACTAAAAATAAATGTAATAAGTATTGTACCTTGCAACATTACAAGCTGAAGAAAGACACCTATGTCACTCCCTCTATCATAATCCTGCACAAAAGTCTACATTCATACATTTCAATAATATGACACAAAAAACTTGATGTGAAACAAGTTGCAAATATTTATTACCAAATTTGCCAAGCTTTGAAGGTAATGCCCAGTTTTATTTATTTATTTTTAAATTAGTACAATCATCTATAATAGTTAGGACTCTATATAAAAGTAGCCTTTCATTTAATGGCAGGGCACAACACTACCGTACTGAACCACCACACTGTGGGAAAACACGAATCAAATTGCAGAGCTCTGGAAGCTGGACAAACCTTTCTGTAATTGTAGATTTCTCCATTGTACAACAGCCATACGTACGGATACGTCTTGATCCTCATGGGTTGCATACCGTACAAATCATCTACGATGGCGAGGCGATGGAAAGCCAAGCAGCAGTTACCAAAGTGGTTCACGCTTTCGATTCGAAACGAGTCTGGTCCTCTGTGAGAGATCTTGGCAGCACTTCTGTACTGCTTGGATATATCTCCAGTGTCATCACCAAACAAGGCCCAAATACCACACATCTTGTAAGGTTTTATCTTTATGAAAAAGTCAATAAAAAATATAAGAGAAATTTAAAATTAACATGGGAGATATTTTAAGACAGGTTATATCGTTGTATTTTTTCCATGGGTGGTCGACTTTTTGTAATTCAAAGCCCTGGCCAAAAAATAAATGACATCAGAATTGCTAGGTGGCATGATAGATTGATGCACAAAACACTAATACCCCTGATGCATCATACTGTGAGAAATACACAAAGCTCGATTCCAAAATTTGGGCACACCCGGCCCAAAAATGGGCACGGAATTTCGTGGGGCCCAGACACCTCACTATAATACATATATACACAGCAAGTATGACAAATATCCATTACCCCGTTTTAAGTTACCACAAACCCAAGCAAGTATCACAGACACACACACATGCCAACCTGGATCTACTGTACATACCAAGTATGAAGTTCAACAAAGATGACCAGTTAACTTTACAGAAAAGAATAGGGTTCTTGTACTCAATAAGACGTATTCACATACCAAGTGTTCATCTACCATGAACTTTTTGAGTTACAGTGTTTACAAGCAAGTGCAACATACACACACGTACACCATTGCATAGATTCCTTCTGCCTCCGGCAAGGAATAAAAAACCAATAACAAATGTGCAGGGATTGGCTGGAAATACAATGCTCATACTTTCTGATTTTCATCATGAAGCTTTTACCTTGCCAGAAGTAAATTATTGCTGCCCTGAATTACACAAAACATTTAAGAACAGTTGATTGCTGTTATTATAGGTTGTATGAGTTTCCATCCATACAACTTAAATGGTCCGACAATCAAGTCAGGTATTTTACTACCCACAATAGTATTCAGCCCTCAACAACTGAAGATTTTATCTTTAAATCGCATCACCAGTATGCTTTTTCTTTTACTTCTAGGCCATTTCCAACAAATTCAGCCAATACCACAGATAGCACATAAATTGCCACATTCTAGCTATTGTACAGTGGTAGGACATTTGGAGGGAAATTGATAAATGTAATGTGGGCGCTATGTGGCGTAAACGGATACATCAGTGTGATAATACATTTACAGCAAGGAGCTAGAAAACCTCTTAAACTATAATCTAACAAATAGACCTATGATTTAGTCTATTTTTGCTTTCCTCTTGCCAGGTTTTGATGAAACTTTCGGGAAATCTTATCTGAATTAGCCTTTTCTTATATTGTTATAGGCTAACTATAATAAGTGGTTGAAGTTTTTTATATACCTTCCCATTCACTGAAATTTTGACACTAAAAAGCCACCAAGTTTGGCATAATTATTCCTTTGTGAGTCCTGCTGCTGTCATCTTGCCTCTGTAATCGTATTTTGCCTCAGACGATCCCACAAACAGCTTAGCCAAGGCTATAATGGATGTCTAGGACTAGGTTGCAGGTATGTAGTAAATGGATTGTATACGCCCTTTGCTAGCGTGCAGTGTGGTGACTAACGTCAGGGACCTAGCTAGCGCGTGGGCCTAGGCCTACGTAAGTCTAAACATTTCAAGAAGATGAACTTGATTAGTTTAGTAGTTTAGTAGATTGTTACCTTGCTTAGTTAGTCTAAAGAAGCTTAGGCCTATAGTTATATAGTCAAAATATATATGTCAAATTACGAAGGCTAAAATATGCCTAGCGAATTTTGACTTACACAAACGTATAAAAAACTCGAAATTGTCGATACCTCAAATTCAGTTGATACGCGGCGTCGATAAGCTTCAGTAGTAAGCTGATTCTACAAAGCTGAGGACAGGCCTGGAAATTTAAAAGGCTTTCTGTAACGTAGAGGTATTGTTCACGTGTAAATATCCATTCTGTTATTGTTGAATTTTACCGCATGATGATGCAATCGCTTCTTAGCGCATGCATACCCATATGTTCAGGAGGATAAGAGTGGCTGATGAAATAATATGAATATTCATAAATTTATTAATACTGCAGAGATGAATGCTGTTGATACTAGATATGTATATTAAGTTTGCGATATTTTGCCAGTGTTAATTAATTAATACTTCCATGGTTGCACCAACTCCCTGGTTTCACTGGAGCGACCCCTATCCCAGTTTCGGGCTCGGAAATGAGCAATTGAACATTTTTCTGCAAAATGTTTAAATAACTTAGTTGAAATGAAGTGAACAAATAAACATTTTGCAGAAAAATGTTGAATTGACGAGATATGATAAGTTGTCAATTAAACTTTTGCAGAAAATGTTCAATTGCTCAGTTATAGCAATTGAGCAATCCAACATTTTTCTGATGTTTGATAAATATTATCTTGTTATCTAAACAATTTACTGACAAATTATTGGGGCAGTTTCCTTATGTTTATGGCATTTTTAAGCTTCCGTAGATTTCACAAATTCCTCGAGTTTTATATCATAGGGTTCATCGATTTTTTTTATTTGTAATTGAAAATTCAATGAACGAGTACGAGTGTCAAGTGCGTATGGAAAGCCGTTTAAACATTTAATAAGGAATTTCAGATATCTCGAAATAATTTCAGATATCTCAAATTAAATTACAGATATCTCCAGATATCTCGAATTCAATTTCAGATATCTCGAATTAGAATTGCAGTAATCTGGAGTTCAGTTTCAGATATCTCGAATTCAATTTCAGGTATCTCGAATTCAATTTCAGATATCTGAAATAGAATTGCAGATATCTCGAATTCAATTTCAGATATCTCGAATTCAATTTCAGATATCTCGAATTCAATTTCAGATATCTGAAATAGAATTTCAGATATCTCGAAATGTATTTTAGAAATCTCGAATTAAATTTAAGATATCTCGAATTAAATTTCAGATATCTGAAAAATAATTTTAGATATCTAAAATAAGAAACAATTTAAGATATCTAAAATTCCCGATTAAATGTTAAAATGGCTTTCCATAAGTGCGAGCGGTCGACGCAACTCGACTCTGTGATTGAAAAGTTCACGCCCCGCCCACGATATAATATACAAGTTTGGCTGTCACTCAAATGGACGATCGATGAGACGATCATTTCTGAGTGAACGATCTCTGAATGGACGATTTTGAATCACGACCATGTTTAAGTCGCGACGGTTTCTAAGTCAAGACCATTTCTGAATGGACGGTTCTCGAAAGGTTCTCTTTTTCTGAAGCGATCTCTGAGTAGACGGTCTTTGTATTAACGACCATCTCCAAGTGAACGGCGCCTCACGTTAAACGGCGATTTCTAAGTGGGCGGCTGCTTGCATTTGAGTAGCGATCTCTGAGAGGACGGTCTCTGAGTGGACAGCCATCTCTGAGTGGACGGCGCCTCGCGTTGACCCTTTCCGTGTTCCATATTAGGGAATTTAGGTCATATACAAAGTTACCAATATTATTTCGCTGGGTGGATTTCCCCTTCCCCTCCCCCGAGAAACATTCAGGGGACTCAAAATTCGGGCAAAAAATGTTGAAATATTCGGGCACAGATAATGGGACAGAGAATCAAATTCAAATTAAACTTTGAAAACAAAATTATGCGAAGGTTTAAATACACGGTCGCTTGACCAACTTTTCTTCGATTCTTGGCCGAATTGTTCCCGAAAAAAATTAGACTGAACACAGGTGAAACAGCATAGTGCATAGGCGGGATTATGGAGTGGGGGGGGGGGGCAAGGAGGCACTTCCCCCTCCACTTTTTCCCAATTCGGTCGGTAATTTGGTTGGTTAAACCATAGCAACGCAAAAGATCGACCCATTGTGACATCGCTTAATAAATCTGGCAAATTTTTATGCAGATACTTTTCAGATAGCATAATTACATTTTCAAATACACAACTAGTACTGAGAAATAAGCTATAAATATTGCTCCATATGACATCTAAGGGCATTATAAAATCCAAAAATTTCACACCCCTCCCCTTAGACCTCACCCACATATTTCCACCACTTTCACATATCAAATCCCTCCCCAGAGATCAACTGTGCGCAAGGGTGTACCAATGTGGGTTACTTAGCAAGCAGGTAAATTGGGGAGAATGGAAGGAGGATTAGGAGGGAAAGTAACAGTTGAGATGGACAGGAAGTGTGATAAAATGAGGAGAGGTGGAGGAGGGGGTGTAAAAAGGAAGAGGGAGGGGGGATGTTTAATCATTCCATTTCCATGAAATTACATAAGATATAAAAGTTGGTTCAGTGTGGTAAGCAGGGACGTCGCTAGAGGGGGG
>JAIPMN010012275.1:0-19607 GCA_020650975.1 Apostichopus californicus
TTGGTGTGTGTGTGTGTGTGTGTGTGCATATAACGATGGTCTAACGTACCTGTAATTATTCTTTGGTGAGAATCACAATATATACTTCTAACAAACTACGATGGTATCAAAACGCCCGGTCAAATTAAATGTATAATCCATCCATTGCCTATTTGTTATTTACGAATGTTACCATAAAAGGTAGGGAACATTTCAACACTTCATGAAGCTTCGCACCTTTAATGCTAAAAATGTAGCTTCCAAGACCCAGTATTCTATATGCTCTTGTTTTAATAACACGCAGCGCGTTACCCATTACATGACATAGCACATGAACTCGTTTGCGTGATTAATATATTCATAATTCATGTTTGTGCTGTATAGCAGCAACTTCAATAATAAACAGGTGTGACATGTGATCTTCGGCTGATGAAACACGGCGAGATGAAACTGACTAATCAATTCCAGAATACTGATTAATATTGAAAACAATAGTTTATTATTACAATCCAATATATCAAATTGTATATTAAATTAAAAATTCCAAGTGGAATTTGAAAAGAGAAGACGAGATTTTAAGAGTCGGAAACTTTCCAATGGAATTAAGAAAAATCTTCAACCAAAACCAGTGTAGGTTCCTTGTCGAATGTAGAATGGACTATATGGATGGTGCATGCGGAGTTAGAAGGAAAATTTATTTCAGACGATTTTGCAATACAGGTCGGGTCGATTTAAATTGGCAATCTTGATTGAATATTATGCGAACTGTTGCCTGAGATCTTTACGTGGAAAGATTATGAAAGAATCAAAGATGTTAACATCAAATATTGTATGTAAGTATAACCATTAACGTTCATAAATGAACGTTGAACGTGATAGACTCGAGTTATTACCGAAGTCTACAGTTTTAGTACAAGTATTTCAGCAATAGTGAAATTTGAAGTTATCGTTGAAAAGAACCATCTGTGCGGTCGGTGTGACCTTCTCTGTGCTGCGCTTAAACTGTTAACAAATATTCTGATCATCCAAGTTGGATGACCTCACCAGCTGAAGGTCTTCGGTGCACCCTCAGATAGAGTGAGAGAGAGAGAGATGCAGAGAGGTGGAGAATGGTGGAGGGAGAGCATGATACTATATGGAATAAATAAATATAATACATGCAAATTAGCACATGTCAAACTATTAGTGATAGGTCCAAGTCATTGTTCATGCAAGTGCGTGTATTTAATTTAATTCAATTTGTAATTCCGACAAGAAAAGTCAAGGCAAATATTTACCTGTAACATTTATAGGAAGGAAACGAATTGAAGTAATGGCGGGTTCCACAGTTACCTTTTGATATCTGAACAATACTAATGCTATATGGTATTTTATCATGAAACTATATGTAAAATATAGTATTAGTCGAAGAACACATACACCAATAACTAATGTTACATTGTGTCATCATCTTGTCGATGGATTAATGCTTAGACAGATTGCTGTTTTAAATGATGCTATGCTGAGACAAAACGCTCATAATATTACAAAATAATATATATCATTATTAAAAAATAAATAAAAAACGTTCAGACAAGCAAGACGCAATATATCGGTAGAGATCGAAAAAAATATGCAGAATTCATTAACAAACGTATCCCGCGTTTCCACATGCACAAACATGACCAGAGTTATGAAATAAGGAAATAAACAAAAACAACTGAAATGTTTCAATCTATCGAGTGCAAAAGGAAATGTCCACCGATCAGAAAGCAAAGAACCGAATCACGATAGTATACAACAGAATAGCAATCCTCTGCATTTTATTGTGTTTGCCACATATAGACTCATGCAGGAAACTTGCTGGCGACGTGCTACAAACCTTTTCCTTCGCGCCGTCCTTTTGGGCTGCTCGATCGATCAATTTTCGAACTGTTTGCAACTGAAACAGAATGAAAATGGGCTCCTGTTATTTTTCATTGCTACCTTAAGTCAAGCCCCTTTATCAAAGTGATTCGTTTATCAGTCAAAGGATATTAAATCATTCCTTGGGAGAATTCCTTTTAGAATTTCAATAAATGGATGAGACTCTCGGGATATCATAGACGTAGTATTAGCGAATGCATTGAACATCGTTAATTGATTGAGGCAAGCCATCTCTGTATTCTCGTCATAGAAAGCAAGACAACGAGAAATGATGAGAAAGAAATACGAAACAACCCTTCACCTTTCTGTTTCCTTTCTGTTTCCTTTCTGTTTCCTTTCTGTTTCCTTTCTGTTGTTTTTTCTTTTTTCCTTGTCATAAAAAGCTCGCCATCACCTTAGTGCGCCATGACTCATATGATTATTACTTCTTGGAATATTTTAAAGAGGGACTCATTTTTACTTAGCGTTCATTTGAATTGAAGGGAAATATGTGTCTTAAATAATGATATCAACCTTACTAGCTTGTTGATTCAATAAAGCAACTTCATTTGAGAGATTCCATGTACAGAACGTTTAGTTTTTCAAAAGGGCTGTTGTGTTGTAAAACAGTAATGTGTAGACGAATCATTTTAATACCATTTAAGATATTTGATGCAACGTTATTTATGTTTATATTCAAAAGGTTCTCGTCGAAGTTAATCAAGCTAAACATACTCTAAATTACTTGCCAGAGGGTTCTTGCAAATTACGACAGACATTGAGCCCTTTTATATGGCAAATGCTTAGAACATACTCGCTAAAGTTTGAACATTATTGACCACATGCATGTCGCTTTCTAGCCTATTTGTATTTCAATTTACACAGGGCGATAAAGCTGTATAGGCTGCTGGCATTTCTCGCTATGATATTAACCAATGATATTAAGCAACCTCTTGCGAGAGTAATTTGACCGGTCAAAAGCATGATTACGGGTTATAGCCATTTCTTCTGTTCCCCTGATTCTGTATACCATTTGGGGGAGAACTCTAAACGCAGTTTGCAATCAACGATCGACCTCAGAAATGCAATTAGTAATGTGAGAAACGTCAGTTCGCTAACCAAATATCTTTCTGCACGAGTGAAACTGCACTATTGTATCGTATCAAAAGAGAACTATATCTTGAGAGAAGAACTTTCAGAGAAAATGTCTAATTTTAGCAAAGCACGGTAAGACGGTAAAATAATTGAAAGAGAGCTGAATCGATGGGAATATCCTATCACTGAGTCCATTGCAATGAATAGTAAAACAAACCATAAAATGTGTTTAATTTGTATCCGCTGTGTGTCGCACTATAGAAGAACCTTAACACAGAAGAAAACATGCATGGAATTATGTGTTCTCTTTTGCAAGTGGTATATAAGTGCACACAAACTGAATACCATTTTCAATCGCGAATAAATATTTCTTTCCATTGTTAAAAAGGTTAATAGCGTCTGTTTTAATAAAGTCAAGAATGTATCATCAACAAGTCCATCCAAGTCGCTAGTCATTTATTGCCATGCCAAGGCACAATAGAGTCTATATAGAAAATGCATCTCGGTGATCTTCCTAATTTTTGTAATGGCTTTCAAAATACCAAGGAAATTGCCCTTAGCCAGGAATCTGTTTCGAAGGGACACCAACTATTTCAGGAGGGGTACAATACACATGTTCTGTAACTGGTGAAGTTTACGGTGGTGGCTCACGTTGGGGAACAGTAGGCTTCATGGGGTCGGTGTAGGGGAGACCCTACTCCTCGGTCAGGCTATACGGGCCTGCTTGATGGAATAGTTCGTATAACATACCAAATTGGATGTGGTATAACAACCAGAAACTTTTAAAGCTGTCAATACTCCATAGTAAGTGTTCATGATACCCGAACCTCCCGATAGCCTGAATCACACAATGTCGTGTAGGATTTCATTTCTGTGACATATCTTGGGTACATTACTTTACATCTTGATTAAATTAGTAGGAAACGCTCCTAAAGATCCAATATGACCAATACTTATCATAACCGAGCTAGATGCGTAGATTAGAAACATTAACTATACTTAAACACCTAATTTCTGACTCTTCATAACGTTAATGTAGCACATCGTCAGGCTCCTGCAACAGTTATTCAATATTTTCAGCGGAATATCATCATAATGTTCTAAGTTATATGCATATGGTAAAACGCATGACTTGATAACGCCGAGGGTCTACTGCGCACCGTGCGTCAGGTCTGTTTAATGTATTTCAGTAAACCATTCAAGCTTGATTCAAATGGTCAATGTTCTCGTTTCTAGCCTACGACGTACACATTTTCTAAATATTTGTTATCTTTTCTTTGACTCTAGGCTGCATGGATGGTAACTTGCTACGGTTGAGAAAGATGAAAATAGTAGGGAAAAAATGTTATTTTAATTATCCAAGTGTTACGATTTGAACTCACATTCTACTTTTGAACATAAAGTGGCGTATGTAGATTTTTCACAAACAGGTTCTAGTCACATGCACTTGTAGTATGACTTCATCATTGTTATATACATTCCTATTGAGTCACCGTGTTAATGACATTAACGGTGAGTAGACTAACTCGATTGACTGCAACATTTGGACTAGTGCCGTTAACCTGTGCTGGATGACCCACTTTAAGCTCGAGAGTTGGATTATGGTGTCAAAAATAGTTTGTGTAATTGTTTAATGTTACCTTCAATGGAAATACAACGACAGTAAAAGATCACTTGTCTAAAGTATTGAGTAATAAGCATCATCATGACTCTACACAAATCCCTCTTTGCTATCTCTGAAATGCCGCATGTTCCAATTCTATGTGATAGTCGATTTAGAATAAACAATAAAAACAAATATTTGGTTCAGTATTGTCTCCTGCTTCTTACGAGCTGACATGAACTTAAACTATTGGTACTAGTTAGGTCAAAATAGTTTGAGGTTTTATAGCTAGAAGCGGAATTGATATGTAAGCCTGCCATAATAATCGTCGTTTTCAATGTTATAGACAAGGCTTTGTTAAAATGTAATATATATATCTCATGTTGTTTGATTTGTCTTTACGCCAGGGCTCTTTCGAATTTCTAATGTAGTTGACTTGATTCTTATTGACTTGTAGTGTAAAAAACTGACTTGAGATTCGATTTTATACTTGATAAACGAATGACACGACTTGATTTGGAACTGAGAAGATATAGACTTGACTGGTACGTGACTAGTTATCATCAGTGTAAGTTACTTGGTCTAATGTGTTTGTAATATCATTAACATTGAGCTGTGCCGTGTGCCGTGTTGACTGATCGACTCTCGATCGCCAGAAGTTTACAAAATATTCAATTGTACAAAAACCGTGAAAAGAAAGGTAAAAGGCACCCTGTTATACTTCAAGAATGTCAACAAATCTCAAAGACAGTTTGCAAAGATTCAATGCTTTATTTTCTGCAGGACAGAAAACACATCATGATTTTTTTCCAGTTAATTAACAATATAACTGCAAGGGTATTGTTATATGACGAATTGCAGCCTACTAGTTCTTTTCTTGCCGCTCAAATCACAGATTTACCTTTCCGTGATATTTAAAGTCTTGATTACCATAAATATAGATCAATAATTTCAAGAGCGATCACTGTTTACTTTAACATGAAAAAAAAGGTATGTATATTTTATGACATAGCTAATTAACTCCCCAGGCTCGTATAATAATAACAAATGTGATTTCATGATTCTCGCACTTTGCCGCTTTGACACTGGATAGGGTATTCAGATAGTGCGTCTCCCGAGCACGTGATTGGTTGGCGACAGCATATTGAGTGAACAAAACTGAAGCAATCCACTTACAGAGAACCAATTTCATTCCTTGGCTCACTCCTGTACAATGACGTTCAGCAGCTTTGTAGCCACAACTCCCACACTTTTTGATCGAATCATTTGATATTTACGAAGCCATAGGTGCTACCGAAGCATTTACCTCTTAAGCACCATAAGATGCCGTGATTAAACTTGATCGGCACTGAATTCACACATAATTTCACTTTACAATTTTCTGAAGTCACAAATAATTTATTACATCTTTTGATGAACTCCGAGCAAAAGCTATTTTACATTTGCCTGGTTTCTCAAAACGTCCATCTGGTTAAAGTAGTTTCGGGCCTTTAAATAAGGGAAGGGATCATATAGAAAAATGGAAGCAAACCCACAAATTTCGGCCCCAGACGTGAAAAGTGTTTGCATTTGGGTCTTTGATAGGATACTTCATTAGTTACCGTAAAACAATCAAAAGTACTTAAATACTCAAATTTAACAGCAAGTTTGATCATAAAACCGTAAGATCCTTAACTGGTGATTTTCATTGTCGCTTTCCTTTACCCTAAATCCTATCGTGATTACCAGAGCGTGAGTCGCACCCTGCTTAATCAGAGCGATTGTTCTAAATTGGTTACTATTATACTGTAGTTGTTTAAATAGCAGGCCTTATATGCTTTTAACGCAGTATCAGTGATTTGACAGTTGTTATTGCAAAAGCAAGCTTCCCAACGACATCATCTTCTGTCGCGTGTATTTGCACCCTCAACATTCGGCCAGACCACCCGTATGTAATGGAACCATAAAACAATGGAATTATACAGTGTGTTTCAATGTACATAGAATTAGTGTAAGATATGGGTTCACACTGCCAGCACAGATACTAAGTGAAGTCCACTTATCACTGGCACTTAGTTGGCTTAAGATAGTTACCTACTTGTTATATTTATTTACTGGCGTTACTAACACAATACAAAATGAATTATTCAGTACATAATGAAATTCTCGAAACTGCTAACTTGACCATTTAAGCCTACTTTTGACCCATTGCAACGCCTCGTTATTGAATCAGAGGTACATAGAGAGAGAGGCAAGTTTACGCATATATTAAAATTATAAAAAACTTCTAATAGGAAGGTAATATCTATTATATTATTTGATAATTGTGCTTACTCACTCCGTCTCACTCTCTGAATAACTTATTATTACATATTTTGAAGGGAAAAGAAATTGTCTATATACGCGATAAATTTGTCCCTATATGAGTTTACTGAGGTTTTTAAACAATTGAAAGTGGACGCTTTGTTTAGGTATACCGATCGATCTATTCTTGTTTTCAGTTTGTTTGTAACGATGTTTTGGTAGCTTTGTCTGATAATAATAATTGAACACACATCTGACACTGAATTAGGCGACTGGAATGAAAGTAATGAATTTGGTAGCAGTTAGCGGATTGGAATACGAAACAGCCTCCCTACCACATATAAGAGTCTATAGGTATGTGAAAAATAGATTATCTCTATACAATTCATACATGTGTCCGTATGCAGCAGACCATAAAAAACAATAGAATTGCTGGTATCAACAACTGATGAAATATAGTTATGAATTCAGTTCGCACATATATTGTGCAACGAGAAACACATCTTGCTGGTAAACCTCCTCTATAGGACAGACTAACACAAATAGGCATATATACGTTAAGCTTTAACAAACTGAGAAATTATGTCAAAGTTTTTTGTCGTTCCAGTTACAGCCATTGAGTGCATCTGTACTTTTGAACATATGTTTTCCAATGATAAGCAAACATCACTTGCCGAAATTTTGCTTTATTAAAAACTTCTGGATTGATTATCTTGAATAATGAATTACCTAGATGGATCTTTTATTGATTGTGGCGCCTACTAAAATCTAACAGCAGTTTAGTACAGATATAGGCCATTATCTCCAAGTGGGCTCACTTATTACAATTACCTTACACATGAAAGTATTGACCCTGATACTTCCATGACCTCTAAATCTCAATGTTTAAAGATATTAATTAACACAAGCTTCTATATGACAAATTATCCCGTGGCTCATATTTCATGTTATTGACCTATTGTGTGACAAATGTTGTGATTATGCTTATATCACATGCGCAAATGCATACTATACACATACCAGAGTTTGTTTTCTGAGACATTTGTAAGCGGCTGGTTCTTTTGTTATGATCAGGTTGAATGAGACAATCTTCCAGCTATATATACACAGTAATAAACGTCTTCGTTATTGTGTTGAGTAATACATAATGTTGAGCTTTGCCGTTGTATGTGTAAAGTGTTGCTCGCCGTTTGTATTATTTTACTTATATATAGTGCAGTATTATTTCATACAGATGTTCTCTGTAATAAGAATAACAACCATTGCTATTATATTTAAAGGGAGTAGCAGAAATGACATAGTTAATATTAAAACTGATAGGCACTGGTGTGCTACGTGCTAAACACATTCTTATTGACCGTCAATGCGAGATCATGATGTCCTCAACAATCCCTCAGTGTTACAGATAATCCTAGATACCCATCGTCAGGTGGTAGTTTCTGGTCTCGGTAATTCTATTTTCATTTTGCCAGGCAATGCTGGAGCGCTTGCGAGAAATTGAATACCAATTTATGTTGCAATGAATCATTTTCTGAATCATTTTCTGAAATCTCGGATGTATAGGACTTTGAACATTACAGGCGAAGTGAAGCTTATGTAATACCTACAAACTGACTTCAAGGAAAACTAGTCCATCTTTGTGCCCGAATCTTTGAAAAAGCCTTATACGATGTATTAAGCAAACGAATATGAAATGATAGTTTGTATAGAATTATGCACTGTCATAACAGACGATATTGTGGATATTAATAATAATACTATCAATGGGGAATCAGGATATAAAGCGCTCTTTCTGTAAAGCTAATCACACATTGCGTGCAAAATTAAAATATAATGTTTGCTCTATGTACAGTAGAGCTTATATGCTTACTTGTAAGAGTTCTTCTGAAAGTGAAACATGACCGTACTTTTTGATCATCTAATTCCAGATTCCTTCAGTTATTTTGTGTCCTGTTTCCTTATCCGAAGATAAAGCCCTGTAATCTGCTACAAAACATAACACCTGTAACAGTCTGTCAACTCAACGGTTTAAGGCATTGTTTTGTGCTGATACAATTTTTTTAATGAGACTCGAGAACGGTAAACACCTCTCAGGTTAGCATTGCTCACTAAATATAAAATTTAAAGCAACATATAGTTAACGTACACCTACACATAATATTCCTAAACACTAGTGGCAACAGCGTCTCGTAAAAATATCAGAATCTTCTTTTGATTCTGACGTGTCTAGTCTCCAGAGTAAATATCTAAGTCATGCAATCTAATATTCTTGGCGCTGAAGAATATAGGCGTAGTAATAATATTCCTGACGTACATGAAGCAAACATGATAATAAACAGTAAAACAATGGTCGACGACATATACAATGAACACTCAGGTTCACCCCACACATTAGGCTAACTAGCTGGTGAATTAATGTTATCATTCAGTCTTTCGTCTGCACATT
This sequence comes from Apostichopus californicus, assembly GCA_020650975.1. Classification (NCBI taxonomy): domain Eukaryota; kingdom Metazoa; phylum Echinodermata; class Holothuroidea; order Aspidochirotida; family Stichopodidae; genus Apostichopus; species Apostichopus californicus. The sequence continues at coordinate 9,291 of JAIPMN010012275.1, forward strand.
TGAGTATAATTCGAACCGTTTTCTTGTTCTACAATGCTATTTGAATGAATCAGGCATCAGACATTGCTTCCCGAGATACTTTAGGTTTGGATGCTGTTAACATTCTTAATTTCATAACATGTGACTGAAATCGAACATTAGTGACGCTATAGTAAACATATTTCAATGATCTAACGCAACGCAACTCTTTCGTTCATCCTCATACAGCATTATGTTACTTCTTATGTATATAGGGCCTTTATATGTAACTATGCTTTACGAAATGACTGTACAATGTTTCATTTGAATTAGAAACATTGCAATTTGCTATGAAGATGATGAACATATTATTAAATATAACTAATAATTTGTATACTTGTCCTCGTTGAAAGCACGTTGTTAACATGTCGTTATATATATGATTAACATAGATATCAGCTGAAACAATAATAACGATAGGTATAATAGTAAATAGCAATAATTAATGTTGTGTTTTTCAGACCCAATATTACGCTGTCTGACATATTGTTTATTCAGCTAAGAGATGACTGTTTACTAGTTCTTAAACAAATGGTTACCGAAGACCAGTCAATAAATTCGTAATAAACAAATTATCACAGAGGGTTATATTTCCCCATTTTGACGTTGGCTAATTTGCAGATAGGACAATATAATATAGTTAAGTGTAGAAATATAAAATCATATTACATTATAGGCACCAAGAGCAAATTTTAGCGACATTTGATAGTTGAAAAAAATGTAAAGAAAGTCTGGAAGTATAACTTCTTTGCTTCCCGAATGTCGTGTAGACTGTATAGGTTCTTAAAACTCCAGACGCAAACATGTCCAATAATGAAATCATAGTTTTACGTACCGGTATTGCATTTTGTACTGTACTAGTAACTGTACACCAGTGTACTGTACTAGTATACTGTACACCAGTGTACTGTACTAGTATACTGTACACCAGTGTACTGTACTAGTATACTCTACACTAGTGTACTGTACTAGTATATTGTACACTAGTGTACTGTACTAGTATACTCTACACCAGTGTACTGTACTAGTATACTGTACACTAGTGTACTGTACTATTATACTGTACACCAGTGTACTGTACTAGTATACTGTACACCAGTGTACTGTACTAGTATACTGTACACCAGTGTACTGTACTAGTATACTGTACACCAGTGTACTGTATTAGTATACTGTACACCAGTGTACTGTACTAGTATACTCTACACTAGTGTACTGTACTAGTATACTGTACACTAGTGTACTGTACTAGTATACTCTACACCAGTGTATTGTACTAGTATACTGTACACTAGTGTATTGTACTAGTATACTGTACACTAGTGTACTGTGCTAGTAATATGTACACCAGTGTACTGTACTAGTATACTGTACACCAGCGTACTGTACTAGTATACTGTACACCAGTGTACTGTACTAGTATACTGTACACCAGACTTGTTTCGTGTACGAATACAATGTCCCGAGTATGTGTACAAACATTTGAATCAAATCTGAAACTTCCGAGTTTGGTTTTACACCAAATGAATACACCGACATTAGGATGGTTAACTCCAAGCATCAAAGCAATAGCCTGAAGAATAAAGCAAAATATTTTGATGTCGATGGTCAAAGATGACATCACCTATGTTTGGTTCACATAGTATTCACATAAGTTCACATAAAATATTAACATATATTTACAATGTCATTCTAATTATCATAGCCTATCTGTATTAATGAACTTAACAGTAATTAAATATATTTGGACGTGAAAATCATGTCAAATCGAAATAGAATTTAAAGATGTGATGCAAATACACTTTAGAAACATCAAAGTCTTGTCAGAAGTCACTGTTCCAAAAATCCGTTGAGTTCGTAACATAATTTCGCGTCCCTTAAATACACACGGAGAGTATCTATTGGATGTCTGTTGCATTACTGTCACAATAGCTGCTACACAACTGAACCTTGAGAAATAATGTTAACTTTAAATCAGAATGCCAAATTATGCATTGTGGATTCGATGATTTAACATGAGCAGTTTTCTTCATGAATCTGACGTAATGTATAGTGAGGATATATATACAACATACTTGATCTTAGTAATACAGTGAAAAGCAGTGTGATGTGACAAACAATAAATTCACAATGACACAGGCTGTCCTGAAATGACCATTGACCTGAACAACGGGCTTCTTGTATTGTGAGAGATACATCAACATACTTAATATGACACCTGTCCTTGTTGAAATATTGTGTCTAGCATGGTTTTCATAATTTGACCCCTGGTGAACTCAAACGACCATTGACCTCCGCCCACAACATTAGGCTTCTTGCACTCAATGTGGTACAATTACATACCAAATAGACGATCTGTCCAAGCTTCCCTTGCGACATTAAATTTATGAAGGTGTGTTAGTGTAAAGAGACAGGTAAGATGGGAGAGAATTAAATGTTTGGCGTATGTTGACTTCAAATGACCTTTGACCTCCACCAAAAGCAATACTAGGCTCCTTAAATTTGATACGGTACATCTACAAACCGAATATGAGATCTGTCCAAGGTTCCCTTCTTGCAATATCATGTTAACAAGGTTTTCACAATTTGACCTCTGAAGGCCCCAAATGACCTTGACCTCCACCAAAAACAACAGGCCTCATATTCTCAACGTCACACTTCTACACACCAAATAAGAAATTGGTCTGACATTCCCTTCTTGAGATATCGTGTTTACAAGGTTTCACAATTTGACCCCTGGTGACTCCAATAACCTTTGTACTCCACCGAAAACCATAGGCTTCTTGGAATCAATGTGGTACTTCCACACACCAAATATGAATTGGTCTGACCTTCCCTTCTTGAGATATCGTGTTTACAAGCTGGGCGTCACAAACGCACACACACATATATACGTCATCATGAATGCAAAGGTTAAAATTATCATCGAAACCAAAAATTGTACTAACACTTGATCTAGAATAACTACGTATATTCATACAGTAGATGTATATATGCAGGCTGGTCTATTTGGCATATATGAATTGAGGCTGAAATTATTGTTGCCATTATTGTTGAAATGTTGCCCTTAGTAACTGGAGAGAATCTTAATGGACCCAGCCAGCTGCAAGGAATATTTCAAGCGACCATGTAGATGATTTGTGAACATACTTATGCCGTAATATTATATTGAAATTGGGTCACAGTAAACTTATCGTTACTGAAGACAACTTCAAGGAAAGACATACAATGGTGTAATTAAAAAACTAGGACTATTATGCTTGCACTCATAGGAGAAAAGGGTCACGAGTAGACGTACGTCACGAGAACCAGTATAGTACAAAGCTATGGGTCCGAATGATTCTTTGTTTTTACATTTGCTGAGTACGAGTACAAAGTTATGGGTACGAATGGATTGCTTTAGAAAATACGAATATTATTATTATATATAATGTTAACCTTTTGACGGCATGTTATTTGATATTAGTAAGAACATGAATAGGTTACAATTAGGCAGTGAACGGGGAAGGGTCTAATTGCACAAATAAAAACAATGCAAAAACAAGGCCAGTTGACATAATTTATACGACCTATACCAAACTATTGCGCAATATAATGTTGTGTCTCAGCAACGAAACACTATGGGAGTTAGATCGGTCTCTCTTCTTAGTACAGACACCTTCTATAGTGTTGGTAATAGCATGGGATTGCATTATGCATGTATGCAAAGTCCTACATACATTGTCTACAACCGTCACAATAGAACAGTCCAGAAAGTACTTCCAATCAACTGTTTGCGGTTGAGAAAAGCACATTATTTAAATTGACTGTGTCGAGAAAACTTCCGGAAGATGCACCATGCTCACCAAAAAGCTGATTACAACTATGGAAGAATTAGACTGAGCTTCAACATGAGCAAGCTCTGCAAACACATATAGGAGTTCTGTATATGGCTCTTGAGTTTGTTGTCGTAGCTAAAGATCAATAATAAGATGAGGAATCACTCACCTTAAGTCCTATCACAAGCAATATCACAGCATCGACAGCATACTACAAGGACATAACAACACACGATTATAACACTTGCTTCATTAGCAGGATCACTGTATTGAAGCCAATGAAACGGTTAAATTATTGCATTCATTAACAGCACGAAACGAAAAAGAGAATTCGTAATAGCCTATTTATTGACATATCCAGTGTAGTGTAATCGGTATTTGAAACCGTATTCAACGGTTTATGAGTGACCTGATGGTCTGTGCAACATTACCACGATTCCTTGAGGCCGTGTGAGAATCTTGTACTATTAATATAATGAAAACGAGGTATATTTCAGTGAGTAGAATGAACGTAAGTCAAAACGGTTTCTTTGTAGAGCACACATTGCTTTGGACAATAATTATTATACTTTTAGTGACTTATCAAAACAGAAACATGATATTTTTGAAGTATATCATGATATATATATTTCAGTCAGTAGAATGAACGTAAGTCAAAACGGTTTCTTTGTAGAGCACACATTGCTTTGGACAATAGTTATTATACTTTTAGTGACTTATCAAAACAGAAACATGATATTTTTGAAGTATATCATGAGATCAACAATCAACAAACATCACGTCCATATAACATTGACGTGGTTAATGACCTTCGAAAAGCTACAAAAAAGGCCGTGATTGAAATTGAGCAGCCCATAAAGTTCAAGATATATGTATGTTATACCTGACGTAAACAGACGACTATATGATTATGGATAGTCTGCAATAAAACATTATTAAAATATGAAAGATGGTCTCCATGGTATCAAAAGAAAAGAAAAACGAACGCACAAAATGTTCCATCACAGAAGGCTTTACTAACACGTAGTATTTAATACAAATCCTCTCCATAAGCCGTCGTCAGTAGAAATGCTTATTAGACACAGTTTTAAATCAATATATAGAAGACGACGGGAAAATGTTGCTATGAAAACAAATAAGTTTTAATATTGTATAGTCTTGCAGGTTTTTGTAACCATATATTTAATATTAAAGCTCGCAATGAAAGCAATCACGGTAACTTTTCTATTTGCACAGGCAAATATTCGAGCAGTGTGGAATAATGACACATGAAGTAACGTAACTTCATTCTGTAAGTTAATATTATGAAAGACGGATATAGAAGAAGAGGAATTGGCTAAATCAACAATTCTCTCAAAATTCTACCCAAGCCCAATTTACAGAGAAACGTCTTTCCTGTTTTGAGAGACTTACAATAGACGTAGCCTACTACTCTACATATAAGAAATTTTATTTATTCTTCCGTCATCTTAATTAGAAAAGAAAAGCTCATGACGAACTTGAAACAATAAAATATTAAAATTATTTACATGAAAACGTTACAGTAAACATATATGTTTCAGTTTTTCGAGCCAAATAGATTTACGTGAACAGTTCTACCAATGGACGCTCTTACACACGTGAATGCAGGATGAACACAAATATTCAAGAAATAATCAATTTGAATTCCACGTGATATTGTATGTCAAACCTCGTTGTGTATAATATATGCTGTACTTGCAACATGTCAATATAAACAACATGCTGAAAGGTTAGTGTATTCCCATTCAAAGACTGTTTTTTTACCAAGGCTTACACGTGTCAGCGATAACATCTTCCGAAATACAATGCGATTGCAAACAACCTGTTTTGAATTGATTAGATAAAAGCAGATCAACCAGTCCGAACTCGAAATCAATAGATTTTTTTTACCTTTTTGCAGGATTTGCTGATTTTGCGTTTGCACTATATCATGGTATTTGACGTGTTTCGAAAACTGCTCCCATATAAATATTACATCATCCCCGGTTCGATTCCTCGCCGACAGCAATGTGTGTCGTCTGGCAAGGGTGTTGTTCAATAACAACTTCCCGACATGGACGTTAAATGGATGTGTGCCGAGAGATTGGCTTCGGTCAGCTTGCGAGTCTATAAGCCTCCATGGCTTCTTTCGCGAGTTCCTGCTTGCGGGAAGATCACATATACATACATACATACATACATACATCATTATAGAAATTTACGAAGCCTATAGTTAATTACTCACACTGCCGCTTAAATCTTTTCATCGTCACAGTTCGTAATCCACACCGTAGTAGCCAATGGTTAATACACAATACAAGTGAAAGAAATCCTATACACTTTGCAATAACCTCACTTCAATCTTGTCATTCCCGATGAAAAATAAATAGACTCTACAAACTTACCAATTCGTCGAGCTTATAAGCCCTTTATGCTTTGGTTGAAGAATTTCACGTCAGTGTCATCTCTGCGTCAATCCATGCGTAACTCACCGCGAGCAGGCTCCAATGCTGAAGTGTGACTCTCATTAAGTTGTGTCGCTATCGCTATATGAAGCTGCTAAGAGCTTAGTGACTTGAGAATTGTACCTGCAATTCCGTATGTCCACAGAATAATCTAAACCTTAACTCAGAAAAAACTCGACTGACCAGCTAAATGCTGGTGAATGGGGCTTATGATTGTCAACAACCCTGTTATATGCTAATGACAGAGAAGCAAAGGAACGGTAGGCGTTGATAATATCAAAAATAGATTAAGATGTACCAGAAATGACAGCTTAGACACATCTGTGACTAATTCGTAATTTAATAATTTATTCTCTGGTTTAGTTCCCGATAACTTATGCGCTTTTGGGAAAATAAATGCTAGAAACACAAGCAATTAAATGGTCATGCAATCGTTGATTGGTACCTTCCTTATCATTAATTATACATATATGTCAGCTAAGAAATCACTCAAGAACGTGCACTGACGCAGAAACTATTTGTGTGAATTCTACTACAAAGTAAGAAAAAAAAATCGATCTATCTTCAGAAAGGTTCATTAAATTGTTTAAGAGGCACATGTCGATAGAACAAGTATACGTCCACTCTAGCAGCAATAATACTGCAGAGTTTCTCTATGTGATATTGCAGTATAGCTACCCCCGATAATTTATTAATCACTAATTTATTACTCTGATGAGTAGTCCTATGGAGGCCAGGATGAAAAAAAAAAATCCATATGTGTCTAACTAGACACATATGCATATGCAAATGTGTCTAACTTGACAGATCTGTATATACATATGTGCTTAACTAGACACATCTGAATATGCATATGTGCCTTAACTAGACACATCTGAATATGCATATGTGCATTAACTAGACACATCTGCATATGCAGACCAAATTTGAGTTTGTGGATGTGGATTGAAATTACAAAATTATGTCACTAAAGATGTGAGCTCGAACTATGTATCCTTGAATACATTACTTACCAATGTACTATCAGTGAGAGGGTAGGTTAGGTGCTAACCGTTAATATTCAAGTAATATTTTGCAAGTTAGTTTCCTATAATTTGGATATTACTTTTTGTATTGTATGTGTTTACGAGAATCGAAAAAGAAAACATCAAGATAACAAGAGTTGGATAAGGTCACCCTAAATAATGGTGACGTCTCGATCATTCTCCTGCAGTAAATTCACTGCACGAGACAAGACCCGGCGCTTTCCCCTATTACAATATTTCCGTTTTTGCATAATTAAGTCCACGAGAGGAAATATTTCAATTTGTCCATGCAGCTGCACGGGTAGTTTTAATACTTTCTTTATATTTTATTCTGAGGGCTGTGTAGTACACAAATACCAATTGCGTCATTTATGTTGACTGAAGGAGAAAGGGCACGTATGTATATATGGGGTGGACGACGAATCGATTAGGGGGGGGAGGGGGAAGGGGGGGGGGCTGGATAGGAGGACATTAGAAAACATCCTTGTAATGAAACCGAGCAAACTTATTGCAAACGGCATTACACTGGCTCGATTACTTCGTTTTTTAACTATTATAAAAGTTCAAGGTGCTTTATCTCAACGTAAAGGAATTACAGTGTCAGGTTGTCACTTTCAAATACAAAGTGTCATAACTCACATATATCTCAAATACATAAACTTTTACTAGGAATGCACACGGATATACTTCATCCTTAATATGACTCTTGAAAGCCCCGTAAATGTGATCAACACATCCACAAAAAACAATAGCATAATAATGATATAATAAAATCACCGAGTAATAGGTAGTTTTGGCATCCTACTTGGATTAGTACAGAGCGGACAACACTGAGTGGTGACTGTACGTTTTACATTATTACGTTCTTTATCCTTTAATATTTCACCGCCTACACCGACTACACTGCCCCATAAAATAGCTTGAAGTATGCATTCTTATTTCCTGTAGTCTTTAGGTCACATATAAATATACCACACATATCACTTACATATGTTTCTAGTTTGGTAAATCGCCTTACGCAGAAATTAATTGAATTTACATATTACATAATTACAGGAAAATGTGTTGTTTTTATTTCACGTAATAGTAAGTAATAGTGGAAATGTGCGTTTAACATGACCACAGTACACCCTATTGGTGTAGAAATTTCCTTCAGATATTTGAGAGTAAGGTAACATAAGTTGGCGAGTTTTCCTTGAAAGCTTCTTTAATATAAGTAAGAATGATAGATGCTATCCTTTAAACCGCGATTTTTTTTTGGTTACGTCACTGACCCTCACAACTCACAAACGCCATGTTTTCGAGTAACTCAAAGAGACGTTACACTTAAATTCTGACCTCGATTTGATGTACATGCTAAAATGTACGCAATGTTTACAAAATGAAAACACAGACCTGCAGACAATAACCTTGGCGGTTATAGAATAATTATGTCGATCATATTCCTACACTTATGAAAACCCATGGATACATACTAACCTGTGTTATAGTGACTAAGTCTGGGTAAGAAATTACTGTCACCAACTTGTGTTACCACAAGCGAATCAAACTTTTTTGTTGTTGTCAATTTGAGTTTAAATCAATGATACAAAAATATGATTACTCTAACGAACGTTAATAATGACACTTTGTGAAATACAATTATACAATTAAAGTCAGGTCGGCGAACTTTATGGTTATATAATTCAAATCATATACATGGAACCTGAACAACAAGATTGAATTACGAAAAAGAAAACTTCAGTTGAATCTTACAACCTAACACGACACGAATAACTACATGTATAGGGTATAGTATCCGAAAATAGATCAAAGCAATGATATTACAAACAAATATATATAAATAACTTCAGGCGATATATTGTTAAACTTACTGAAAATGTTAATTAATCCAGCTGGGTAATACAGTCATAGAAAAACACGAATCCAAGAGAGGCTTTGAAGTTCCTTAGAATGCGAAATCATGAACTGCTCGTGACACTCTGCCAGAGTAATTCGAAAACTGTGATATTTACCCAGAGGTGAGTCTACATCGCTCGCTGCGAGGTATAATCTCATTATTATCACTGTATCCTGACAGACACACCGACAACCAGCCCACAAACAGATACTTGATATAAGTTTTGTTATGCTTATGGTAGACAAAAATGGTGTAAAAATCTTTGGTATCATTAATCTTGTCGAATATGACAATCAACAACAAAGCATCTAAACTGACATTAATCTTCCGAAGATGAGCATTATCGAAATTATTTCCCATCAGACTGACTACGTCAGAACGTTGTTTAGATGCGAGCCATCAGCTAGACGTTAATAGTAATATTTATTTTATAGTCATTATTAAAAGTTATAATGTATGCATGGAACATCACAGCATAGTTCTATATAAACGAAAAGGAACCTTCGATGAATGAAGGGGTCTTGTGTAATCTGGAATGCTTACCTTGTACACATAAATTAAATTATATTTAAAGCAAGATGCACTGAATTCTTTGAAGAATTGTATTGACTTTACGATAGGAATTGAAAAACTACGCACTTAAGCTACAAGTTTGCTAGATCTTTGTTTTGGCTACTTCTACATAAAAGGAACAAACAAACAGAAAAAACTCGCTGTCATAACACCAAAACTTATATATTTTACTTTCCCGACAGTTCTAAAAAGCCAATTTCCTTTTTGATTTAAAAAAACCCAATCAAAGTGTAGTCAGGAATATATTCATTTCATCGTCTGAAAGAGACGTTTACAGCATTTGAAGTATTTCCGTCTTTGCTTTTAACTTTATGTCAAAATATTGCTGTATATTGCTGTATATTTGTTAAATTAAGTGATCAATTATCAAACTATCAAATATTTAGCTTGTTTTCATCAGCGTCGGAACTAAGTACTATATCAATCAGCTGACCTCCATACTCTTAATTTAATTCTTTCTCAATGTTTTAAAAGTCTTATATAGTATTACTTCGGTGCAAGATACCGTGAATAATATA
>JAIPMN010012278.1:0-15030 GCA_020650975.1 Apostichopus californicus
GATTGTACCACCGTGTGTACACAGTATCCCAGCTGTAAACAGTATTCACGGTATACACAGTGTTCACACTTTACACAGTATTCACGGTGTAAGGTATACACAGTGTTCACACTTTACACAGTATTCACGGTGTATAAGGTATACACAGTGTTCACACTTTACACAGTATTCACGGTGTAAGGTATACACAGTGTTCACACTTTACACAGTGTTCACACTTTACACAGTGTATAAGCTGTACACAGTATTCAAACTTAACAAAGTATTCACGATGTATAAGGTATACACGGTGTTCACACTATACACTATACACGGTGTATAAGGTATACACAGTGTTCACACTTTACACAGTATTCACGGTGTATAAGGTATACACGGTGTTCACACTATACACTATACACGGTGTATAAGGTATACACAGTGTTCACACTTAACACAGTATTCACGGTGTATAAGGTATACACGGTGTTCACACTTTAGACAGTATTCACAGTGCATAAAGTATGCACGTTGTTCACAGTATTCACAGTGTATAATATATACACAGTGTTCACACTTTACACAGTATTCACGGTGTAAGGTATACACAGTGTTCACACTTAACACAGTATTCACGGTGTATAAGGTATACACAGTGTTCACACTTAACACAGTATTCACGGTGTATAAGGTATACACTGTGTTCACACTTTGCACAGTATTCACGGTGTATAAGGTATACACAGTGTTCACACTTTACATAGTATTCACGGTGTATAAGGTATACACTGTGTTCACACTTTACACAGTATTCACAGTGTATAAGGTATACACTGTGTTCACACTTAACACAGTATTCACGGTGTATAAGGTATACACTGTGTTCACACTTTGCACAGTATTCATGTAAGATACATAAAATTACATGCAGTATACAAAGCATGCACAATATTCACAATATACACAGTACTCACGGAATACTGTTTACATAGTATATCCAATACTAATGGTACACACATTGTACACATATTCAGTACATGTATACACAATAATCAGTGGTCACAATGTACACAAATAGGCCGCCATTTTACCCAGTATTCATGATTGGAACTGCAAATCTCCATAACTTCTGAATTAGCTTCATTGTTCCCTTGGCCTTTAGGGGTTTTTTTTTGTTTTTTGTTTGTTTTTTAAGGCAATTCGTTTAGATTATTCTGAGGTCTTTTTGAATCATTAAGTGAAATGAAACATCAAAACGTTACTTTCTTATATTAATAAAACCAGTAAACCATGAAATGCTAAGCTCCAAAATATAGGCTGAAAATTTGTTATTATTTGAATTGGGGTGGGGGGGGGGGTGACTTGTAAGTCACTTTCAATTGATGTTTGCACAACGTTTGTCTATGCAAAAAAAAATTGTTGAAAATTGCTTTAAGTAGGTCATTTACTTTGTAATGAGGTAGCAGTATAAATATAGTTGTGACTACATGTTGTCTTTGTCGTCATCCTGTAGGATGCTGAGGATGAAGATGTTTTGGAGTCGTCCACATTCTTCCCAGCGGCTGGTATAAACTTTGGTCACTACCCGTACAAAGCCGGAACTAATAAGACCGAGCAAGCCATGTTCATCAATCCCATTGTAGCTGTTCAGTTCGCCTTTGAAGTGGACAAGAAAGTCCGGATAACCTGCACACCTTTAGCCGGGAACCTGAAGCCTCAACCCGGCATCTACAATTCAGATGAGCCCGTCGACTTCACCGTAGAGTTTTTCATCCATTCAGAAAAGTAACCCAGGTTATAAGATAAACATTATAATTGTCGGACGGTGAGAAAATTCAGATCGTTCGAGCATCAGTCCAGTGAAATTATTCCATGGGATGCATTTAGTTCATAGTTTTATCCTGATATATTCCCCTCCCCCCTCACCACCCCCAAATGCCCAACCCCTTCCTTTCCCTACCTCCCTCCCTGTCAATGTTTGACTTAACATTCTATGATTCCTAATAGAGCTTTATTGAACAGCATTGCTGTGGAACATTACTTTTGTTAGAAAATTCACTGTAATTGTATTCACACTAGAGTTGTCAGTGCTTCGTATTAAACCATTCGTACCTAGAAGTGTCAAGTCAGATATACAGGTTGATATTTTTTTTCCGGAATAATAGTTCTTCCCGTAACCTAGCTCCGCTCACTACCTGATTAGCTTTAAAAAAAATGGAACGTCGGGTGTATATCATCGTAGGTGAAAACTAAATTTGGTATTGTGTCACTCGATGCGAGTTTTATATCTCTCACAAATTGAGAAGAACGAGATGGAGACACATCCGCACCTGTGTCGGTGCTAAAGGATAGATCACCAAAGGGCATTTGTTTCAGTATACTGAGAACAGCTATATCCAGTACATAAAATGAATAACATGGAGAAGAAAGCTTACAGCTTACAACTGGTCATGTTTTAATTGTTGTTTTGTTTTTTTACACCATATGATAACTGCTGGGAATAAAATTCTGGTAGGCCCGAGTTTGGTTAGGAGGTTGTTTTGGGTAGTTCAGAGCCTTAGGGACATATTTAAAAGTTAAGACAGTGAGATTAAGTAGGATAGCATCACAACTAGAGTTTTAAAGACTGGCCAAAACAAAATTAATGAGAGAAGAAGATAGATAATGAAATACTCTACCTCCATGGAGAGTTGTCATTACTTCTGAATCTGTTGATTGTTCGTTCTGCAGTGCTCGGTGTGTTCTTGAAATTCAGTAAGCGGGTAGATAGTGGCAATAAGCTGCAAGAGTGGTGACCGCTGTGTAACTGCCAATGTAAGAATTGTACGGCACGCTGAACAGACATTTCTAGATGATTGAAGTTGCATTGTTAATGTACATAAGATGGCCAATGGAAAATGCTCCAAAGAAGGATAAGAATTCAGATTGTTTGATGGAGAAATGTCTAGTTACAAATGAAAAAGTCCAAATTTTTTAAGGATGGATACCATGTTCAAGTAAACAAAGAAAGTATACACGAGGGACAAGTCACAGACTGTAACGTCTCATCAAGGACTCTTCCCAAATGTCATTTAAGTCGCTAATTTGAAACTTCTGTCCAGCCAATCACAGGAAGGAATATATTATAAGTCATCCTCTGTGGGTGCTGTTGATGATCAAACATGTAATTATAAACGAATACATGGTGCTTCTTTTGACTTCGTACATGTAAGATTGTAGGCTGGTAAAGGTTAAGTTCAAAAGTGAAGCTGGACCAATCGGAAAATCACCAGGACCTTCATGCATATTCATCACCTAACGATGAAAGCCAAAAGTGACAGAAAGTTTGTCTTTTGGATTCTTAGTAGGGTGCAACTATAACTGGAGTCCTGTAAAAAGTTATTCAAGAGAGAAGAAAACTTGGGATTAAAGTTGATTTGAAATCGAATGCTTTTACTTCTTCAAGATTGTGTTAGCATTAGTGAACACAAGGAACAATCTGTGTAAGGCCAAGGAAGTTAGTCAATTGCTGAAAGTAACTTTTTTACCATACAAAGTTTGGTTCTTGGTACACGAATTTAAAGTGTCAGACATTAAGGCCTATAGACAATTTGAGTGAGAAAGGTGTCTGTTGTTTTACACAATTTGAGCCAGCCAAAGACGGACAATTAATTTTGCTCATTAATTGCTATAAACCGCAACCAAAAAAATTAATAAAAGAAAATAATCCAAAAAAAAATTAGCAAAAACAAAAAGGAACTAAAATTCTTAAGAAAAATATTTTGGAAAAGACATCATTGTGACACACCTATGTTGTACATATAATATGTTCAAATTTTTACCTTGTACAGAAAGTAGAATGAGAAAATCATAACAAGAGATATACCTCTGTAGCTTTTGAGGCAAATCTAGTCATTAAAACCAAATATTTTAAGGATGAACTTGTTTAAAATGCATTGAATTCATCTTGAGAAGTTCTCGTCCATTATCATAGGGAGTTTGCGAATTTTAAATTTTCTCAAAAGATTTTAATTCCTGTTTAAAAAGTTTCTTTGCATTTATTTGTTCAAGTCTCTCCTGGGTGTTAATTTTGATTAAAGAAAGAAAGACGAATTTTCTTCATTGCCGTTTGGACAATTTAAATGCTATCATCATCATCATCATCATCATCAGTGTAGTCAAAACAGGTTTTCAACTCGTGCAAAAGATTTGCCAATGTCAAAAATCGAAAATGAGATTTCATTTTGTAACCCATTGCTGGAGAATCTTTAAAAAGTTTAGTAGTGAACAATTCGAAGATAAACTTAGCTTCGATATTTCTGGCCGATAACGGTAGATGGTGATGATTGATAGCAAACAGGTGAATATTAGCTGCCCAAGTATGTATACATAAAGCTTTTGATTGAGGTGTAGGTATTGTAGCTTTCACTGGAAATATTGAAAAACTTTTTATGTGCAGTGTGTAGTTCTGTGGAGGCTTAATGCCTTTAGCAAACCAAAACTGTATATTTAGCTTCGTGATAACCTTTACCAAATGTCATATATATATATTTTTATATATATATATATATATATATAAATATGGTTAAATATATAGTTCTGTGGTGGGTGCACAGTCCAGTTAGTATTCATGTCAGCTACAAGATATTTTATTTCAACAAATTGATTCTATGAAGTTTTTCCCCTATATGTTTTTTTTTTGTTCCTTTTTTTTTTCTTTTCACTTTTGTTTCTTTATATTTGTAAGAGAATGTTTTATCTTGCAATCAGAAGGGTATCTAGTCAAAAGAACTGTATTATTGGTGTGATAAAAAATGATTAATATAAAATAGAAAAATATCATTTTAGGTTTTAGATTATTTACTCAAATGGATTTTCCCCCTTTTTTTCTCTCTCTCTTTCTCTCTCTCTCTCGTTTTTCCCCTCGTCTTTTGCTCGGTCCATTTCCCACAATTTATTTCAAATGATTTCTATGTAACAGTTTGTAATGCAAATCAATAACTATGCATGTGACAGTGTCGATGGGGAATGTTTTCGGCAATAGGTCCAAAAATTTGCTTGGTTAACGAGTTGTATTTAAGCAGTCGACTTTGTAAAACACAATGAACTGATGGAAGCCTTTGTCAGTAAGCAGTTGAAGAGTAAGACAAACATCTATTGTACTACACACATATATATCATGGCTACATTAGCCTAATGATGCTTCACATGGGTTGTTGTACTGTCAATACATATTGGTGTTTTGTTTAATTTTTTTTTTATCCTTTTCTTTTTTCGACAATACAAACTAATAATGCAGACCACAAAATAAGGCTTTTTAGCCTTTGGTTTGGGGTCTCATCTTTAAATAATAGCATTTACTCCTTCCATTGACTTACCATCAACCATTTGGACTGCTGAATTATTTTCAGCTTCACAGAACACATACGAGTACTGACACCGTGCATGTTTTGGTTTACGATACCAAACTCTGTATGTACAGGAATCTGTGGTGGATGTGTGTTAAATGATTAGTTAAAGGACAATTTTGCCCATATTTTTTTTAATGCAAGGCCATCAAGTTTGATATGCTTGCTATATTTGAATCTGCTCTGTCTAGTTGATGTTATTATTTCACCCCCTCTCTTTTGGTGACTGACTGGTATTTTTTGTGCACATCTTGTAAAAGTGAAATGACTTCTTCTGTTGATGTTTTGCCATGTGAGATTGTGTTTAACGTATCACTTATAAGCAATACATAACTGTTAACGAAAGAATCCTTTTGTTTCATTATTTTGTCTGCGTACGTTTTTCGGGAGGTGAAGGGGGGGGGGCGGGGATGAGCATGGTAAGTTGAGCACAACAGCTTAAAGAATGCAATCATAATACAGCTTTCATTACAAGAAAATTGTCTCATTACCCCCCTCCCTTTCCCAATTACATATGATGACACTCTTGGCTGGTCACGATTCTTGTTGCTATGCAAAGTTGTTATGAAGCCCCACCATAGTTACCATAAATTCCCCTATTACTACATCACTTCAGCCGATTGCCGTTTATTTGTGTAGCTCATTAATGTAGGAAAGGAGAAAACATCCCCCTCCCCATACCCCTTTTCGTAGTGCAGGGAAAGACTGTTTCTACACCCTCCCCCGATTGCCACGCAAATTTCAAGAGGAGAATGGATATTTTTAGACTAGAAAGTCAAAACTTGCAAATGGAAAATATATAATTTGGGATAAGAAAGTCGCCATTTCCAGGTTTACATTCTACTTTATATTATTCCATTATCCCATCGGGAAAGCAGTCGCACCCCCCCCCCTCCCCCTTCGTCACTTTTGGAAGCTTGCTACACCTTGTCTCCAGCATGACTATTCTAAATTGCAGATCTGTTGTGGGAATGGGAAGTATATATCCTTTGAGGTAGCATACTCCTGTAATTGCCCTATGACCTGCAAACTAAGTTGTCATCCTTAGAAGTTCTCACTAGCTAAACCCTACCCATTCCTGGATAGCTGACAAGTTGGCCGTTCATAGCGCCACTAATTATTTTTTCCGTATCATGACCATTAAGATTTTTCGCTATGAGACCTTGAAGTTTTCGTCTCTTGAAAACAAACCTTGACTCAGTATAGTAAACAGTTTTCGTACGCTGCTCCTATAAATGTGCCTGCAACGAAAACTTCTGATCGCACAACTTGAACAAGTTAATTTACCAATTTGAATGGCTTTCAAAACGGTGAATACAGAGGGCGGAAATAATCGTAATAAAATATGGTCAATTCGATAATTTGATGGCCGGGTCAAACTGCAATCGATGCCTTCATGGTCATTCACGGATGGCAAAATTGCTGTTCAAGAATTTTCGATTTTCCATTTTTTAGTTCCCTGGGAAGGCGTCATGAAATATTCTTTTGTAAGGTGGAAAACTAGCCACGTTTTGTTTGAAGGTTTTCGTTATATTGCAAGACAACAACAAAACACAAATAGGGCACTTTCCCGGAGTGAAGTCTTCATACATGGCTCATTATTTTTCTTAAAATTTGGCTATCTGTCTATAATCTTGTTTGTTTTTCCTTGCCGCCACCCCCCCCCCCCCCTTGCCAAGTGATCCGTGATCAAATGATGAAAAGTCAAAGGGCAATACATATTTCTAGGCTTCAAAGCAGTTCATGCATACTGCTTTTTTGCTCATACATGCTTTTTTGCTCATACATGGCTCATTATTTTCCTTAAATTTTTTAATAATCTTGTTTGTTTTTTTCTGAAACGTGGTACAATTGAAATATCCTCTTAAATGCCATTATAATCTGAATTAACAATCTGTGCTCCACCTTTCGGGAGTGTGCAACGATATTTTGAAACCAAATTAACGACAGTACCTACTTCCCCTACCCCCCCCCCCCACCCCCTCGTCATGATCCGTGATCAATTACCCATGCATGTGAATAAATCGTGAAAAGTTAAAGGGCAATACATATATTTAGGCTTCCCCTTCCATGGAAAGCAGTTCATGCATACTGCCTTTTTGCTCCAATCTAACTGTTGGAGTTTTCTATGAATCGCAAATTGGTAACACAGTTCAAAACACATATGAAGACAAACCACCAAAATGGCTGTCCCGAAACCTCTTCCAAAAGATGCTGAAGTGATGGTTTCGATACTTAAAGACATGGGCGTCACTGATTATGAACCACGAGTCATAAACCAGATGCTGGAATTCACATATAGTATGATCTTCTAGTTTTCAGGATATTTTTTGTAGAATTACCAACCGAAGTCTAGCTTTCCTTTACCGTATCGCGTTAGGCCTAGTCCTAGTTGCAAGTTGGCCCTAACGTTACCCTGACTAGCCTATATGCCAAATGTTAAGTCTGCTAACTGTACCTATGTGTGAAACTAACACTAGTAACAGTAACATTAGAGTAAGGCCTAACGTTAGGTTAGGCAAGCCTAGAGTATTTTTGTTACGTTGATTAATGTCAATGAGATGTCTGTCTCGTTTTATTTTTGGCGACAGAACAGAAGCAAAACATCATGACAAGAAATTGGCAGAACTCGATACCAATCAGGAAAAAAATTCATTGTAATGTAAACTTGTGTACATGTAAATTAGACTTTATGTAAATTAGACCTGTCCTAAGCCTAGCGTAAATGTTAGGCCTAACATATCAGCATTACCAACTGTTAATAGTAGGATGATTTAGCTTAATGTTTGGCTCTGATCAAATTTCTGACAGTCGGGCACAGTTTTAAGCAATAATTAAGCAAATTAGCAATGAATAAACCAAATTGATTAATGCATTTTCTAGCATTATAAATTTTGACTTGAGATTTTAAATCGGTCAGATAGTAAAATAATTAGGTATTCCATAAGTCCTACCAAAAAATTTCTTACCAAAAAAGTAAAACCATGAAAGAAAATCACAGAGGTGTGTGTAATTCCTCTGTGTTGTATATAGTGCATTAGGCATAAGCTTTGAATACAATTAGATCACAGGGATTCAAACAGTTTCTTAGTTTAGTCAATTGTACTGAAAACTTTGCAACATGTTTTATTCATTGGGATCACCAGTTAGAAGCTTATAATTGTACTGGAATGAAGAAACTGTACATGTTCATGCTGGCCAGCATATATAAATGTCCTTGAATGGTCAAAGTCTGGTATGACCGGTTTGTAACACATACTGCATAAGATACAGATCAACATATTGTTAAATTCTACAGAGTATGTCACAGATGTTCTGGAAGATGCCCAGGTGTATTCTGGTCACGCTGGAAGGAAAGACATTGATGCAGACGATGTCAAATTGGCCATACAAACCAGACTAGATCATTCTTTTACAATTCCACCACCAAGAGATGTAAGACACGGATTCATTTTAATCTACATTACTTATGGATCACAAAAGGCTCATCTCAGAAACTAATAGTATTAAGAATTTGAGATAAAGTAATGCTTTAAAGTAGAAATAATGACCAGCACTAAACTTTTTTTTGTGGAGAATCTTAAAAGCCCAACTAGGAATAAACACAGATATTTTAATAGGGTTATGATTCTTTATTGGGGGGGGGGGGGTGGGGAGCAATTATGATATTTGCACTAAAGATTTTCTACCACTAGCTCATAAAGTGTTTGAAATCAAGTATTTTCCAGGCTGTCCGTAAGTACCAAGAGGTTTTAAACTTGAGCAGCGATTGCATACAATATATTCACAAGATAGTCACAAATAATAGCGGACTGTCAATAATGTGAGTTTAAAAATGATTTAACCATGTTGCTTGCAGACCTCTGAGGGCGAGTACTGTTTAGTAGCATGCACAGTCATTAGGTCTACATTATGTGCTGTAATGATTTCTTATCATACCATATGATATCAAACTCATAAAGGGTTTGAACATGGCACATTTTACTACAAGTACTATTATCATCGAGAATTTACTAACCCAAGTTACTGACTCAACCTTGCCATTAGCATTAACTGTTGATTCATGAATATTCATGTGGGAATAAATCTTGGAAGTGACTGTGTTTACCCATTCTTTTTTCTTTTTCTTCTCAGTTTCTTCTTGAAATCGCCAAACAGAAGAACAACCTTCCACTCCCTGGTGTCAAACCCCAAAATGGTGTTCGTCTGCCTCCAGACCGTTACTGCCTGACATCCACAAACTACAGATTGAGGCATCCACAGAAGAGGGTCAGTGCCTTTTGTTTTATCTGATATCCTTTCAAAATTTATGACAATTTATGGTTGGCAGGGAGTGGATGCCTTCAAATAGAGAAGGACAATGAAGTACGGTCAGCATAATGTTGTTAGGTCATACTCGTTGTCTGCAGTGTCTTTGGTGAGCGTGCATTTTTTTTTAAATATTTTTATATTATCTTATTTTTTGTTTTGGAGTTTTGTTTCCTTTCACCAATTTCTCTCCAGTATATGTATATTTATGATATTCAAAATGGGAAACATTCTATAAGCATTGCGCTTCTTTTTCCCTTTTTTCCATGCATTTGTATAGCTTAATATTGTATATTCAATTAACATGATGAATGTTTTTTTTCTTTTTTCTTTGTACCTGTCTCTCTAGATTGTATTGTACATCAAAATATTTGTTTATACTTTGTTAAACATTCATGTACTGTACACAATTGCTGGAAATCAATTGTTGTCATTGTTAGGTCCTGTGACAAATTATGCCCCCCTCCCCTGCCCCAACCTACATCATCCTGTTTACCCCACTGGGTAAGTACCATTTGATTCGTGTTTTGTGTGAAGAAACGTAGAACACTGGATGACGTATGTCATCTCCTCTTTGACTAATGTAGTACACTTCATTGTTCGTAGTTTTCTGTTGTCCATGCAAAATATTTTCACAGGATGTTTTTTTCATCTTTTTAATTGTGCAGGCAACACTGACGTTACCTACTCATCTGTCTGCTGGGAAATCTTCATCTGTCACTTTCATAGCCAGGCAAGGGCCAACATTTGGAATGAAGAGTACGAATAAATCATCAGGTACAGTTGACAGCGAGGACAAGAAGAAGCACTTCAGAGGGTTTTTTTTGTTTTCAATGTAACAGTGTGACCGTACCTGATGGAAAGTGATGGACAGTTATAATGAAATAGTCTGATAAATATGGAACATAGTTATATAATATAAAGCTATGCAAACTCTAAGGAATGTAGTTATGTAATATGGAACATATAGTTTATGTAATATGGAGTATAGTTATGCCATATATGGTATATAATTTTTTTCATATGGTTGACAGTTAGGTAATATGGTATATATTTAGTTATGTAATTTGATATTTAGTATGTTATATGGTGTATTGATAGGTAGGTAATGTGGTATATAGTTAGGTAGTATGGAGTATAGTTATGTAAAATGATATATAGTTATTTAATATGGTATATAGTTATGTTATGTGGTGTATAGATATGTAGTATGATATATAGTTATGTAACATGGAAAATAGTTTTGTAACATAGTTGTGTATCAGTATGAAATAGGTATGTAATATGGAAAAAATGTGTAACATAGTATGGAATGTAGTTATGTAGCATGAAATATAGTTATATAATATTGTATAAAGTTATGTAATGTTTATTAAACCAATCCAATCACTTGTGATCAGGTGGCAACAGATTTATTCTAAATTTCTTTCAAACTTATGCTCATCTTCACTTAAGGTGCGCCCAAGATGTCCGACTCATCCAGTCCCGGCGGAAGCAGTAAATCCCCAAAGATGAACATCATATCCATGCCATCCGCATCGATGCCAGGAGAGAAACGTAAGAGAGAAGATGAAGCAGATTGACGTAGGTCGGCTTCTGGTTACGATAGATGGGAAGATGTGAAATTGCAAGATGGTAACGACACCATTCCTCGTTGTAGTTAGTCACGGAACAGATGCATATTTGGAGGACAAGTAAAACTGTCCTTTCGGATATTCATTCGTCCAGTCATCATCATGACCGTTGACACCGACCATCACCAGTACTGTCCACCGATAGTGATGGCGGTGTTGAGTCGTTTCACCCCAGAATTTCATTCTGGGTTCCGGCCCCAAAAAAAGAGGCTTGGACTGTCGTGGCAGGGATCGCAACTCATAATAATCTTTGTTGAAGCCTAGCCAGGGTACAATGCAGTACTTTTCAGACATTTCGGGAAAATTCATTTGAACTTGTTTTTAGTGATGCCAGTTGTGATATTGTGAATTCTGTGTATTATTGTGTATTTCTTCTGTATTGCACCACAAAATGCAGTACAAGATTGCTATACAAGTACAAAGGTCTATGCAGTCTTTGCACACAGGAATCATAGTATTTAAAAGAGCTAAACATCTGAGCATTCAAAACTGTTACTGAAAAACTACATAATACCGTGCATTTAGTTGGTCTTTCATACTTAGGATTGAATGATTGACCAACTTACCACTGTCAAATCATGGTGTTTGTCTAAATGTTGAAGTCTCAGTGAGCAGCATTGCAGTGAATGAGTAAATTGAATTGACCAGAATTAAACTCTGTCCTTGCATTATAGTCAGAAATGGCCAGAACGTGCAAAGAACAGCTACTCCAGGACAATGACCATCTGTTTTGGTTGGCGATGTTTGAAACATTTTCATGTCGACTACATGTGACAGAATTTTGTTTTGCCAAACTTATGCAGAAGGCAAGATGTGTGGCATATTTCTAACAATTTTGTGTTTTCTGTAGCAGTATTTGATGCTCTGAAATATTCAACAAAGGTGACATTCCATACATTATATCGTGGAATATGGAAACTTCCACAGTTTTTCACAATGAATTGCGTGGAATGGCATTTTGGCCAATACAGTGCATCACTGAAAAATCTGCCGATGGTGTCTGTAATGTTGTGCTTGTTGATTTCGTTTCTCAGGATTGCTTTGAAGTGGATCCATAGTTAGTCAGAATCGATGCCTGTCAATGTATATAATAGCTGATTGAAGGTACAACTTAAACAAAAGTATTAAGTTTCTTCAGTAGTGCTGCTCTCGATTCATTTATTGCGTGTACGCTCAGGGTCAACATTTACTTTCCATTCGTATTTGAACGAGATTCTGAAATAAGATACTGCTGGTAACTTTTTCCGCATTTGTTTCAAATCATTTGACTGGGTCAAGATCTGATGAAAATGTCATATCTGAATTCAGGAACAGTTGACAAATTAAAGAAAGAACTAAATATGCAACATATCTTTGTTAAGAGCATGATCAAATGCATACTGTATTGTAAATAAGAATGTATGAATAGAATGGATCAAGTACATCACTTTATATGTCTCTCTTTCATCTCTGGCTTCGAAAACATTTACAAGAAATTAAATTGGGTGACACATTTTATCAACTCTTCGCATGATAAACACATCTCTTGAGCTAAACAATGGCATGAATATCCTGCAAATTTGCCAAGAGTAATTACAATATATATGCAACAATCAATTAATTAATTCAACATTTAACAACTGTCACCTCACCATTTTGTGATGATAACATTAAAACAGACCCCCACCCCCCCCCCCCATGAGCAGACCCTCTGCAATAAGGCAATGTAGGTGTATAATGTTGTTACACTTCTAAACTTGGCTGGCAACTGAAAATGACATCGAAACGGAGGAAACATCGACAACTTGAGGAGTTGACATTCATCACCAACATGTTTCCCTTGAGGGAAATCCTGCAGGTTTGTTTTACAATGTTCATATTTTGGAAATGTTATGCAATAAGTACAATTTTCAATAGAGTTATTATTAAACTGGCAATCAAGTCATGAAACTTTTTTTCCATAGGGGTAATGCATATGTAAGGTGGCTTAATAGGGAAATAGGGGGAAAAAAATAAGTGTCCCAAAATGTTCACATTTTTCAAAATTTGGACTTTATTTTTTGACCTCATAAGTCAAAACTTTGACTTTTTATCTCAAAAGTTTTGATTTTTTATCTCAAACGTTTTGACTTTGTATCTCAATTTTTTCTTTCCTATGTCCCTATTAAGCCATTGTACATATGTGTACCTGTCGTCATATAAGGAAGCCAGTACAGTACATGCTCAAGTAACAGTCGTAAAAACGTGTAGCCGTAGAATGTTCTGCAAATATTACATTTGATTGTTTACTTACGATCTAAATCTTTTTTATGAGAAAAGTTGGTCATTCATGCACTTGGCAGGAGGGTAATGTCGGATGGAGGAGATGACACTTTAAGTAACCTTAGAGGAATCCTCTAATATGCAGCTCTGTGCAGTCAACCTCCAACAACATCCCAGAGTATGTGATTATATGTAACGCACACCGCAGTGAACATCTGGTAACCTATTAAGTAATTTTTTATGAGCTTTTGTCCCTTGACGGTTCTATACAATTAAGATCAAAACATATAATATTATACGTAAACCAACTTCTTGGAGACACAAATGCTACGTATGGTGATTTTCAGCGTATTTCAAAGACCACTTAGTCTTCCCCAAGGCCAAACAACTTCCAAACAACTTCCAAAGCTTACCAAGAAGTATTTGGGCTTAGGCCTTTCCAGTTCATGACGGTTAAAATCACTAGGGGATGACAGTATGGTGCGCAACACATGAGTAATCTTTACATTTGTACAGGAAAAATCAAACAATCTCTCATAATATTGCACCATATCATCTTAATTGAAAGTATTACACATTTGTGGCCAGGATTTTGTGATAACATAAAGCACCTTACTTGGAGACCGGAGAGTGGGACTCCAATGTATTCTAATTTCTAAGTGCGAGACCGCAACTGTTTTGTGACGTCTAGCCCTCAAAATAGCTTCATGGATGCCCAGAAGAGCATGTCATTACTCAAACCAAATAACACTACTTAGAAACCATTATTAAGCAAAATTTACAAAGAAATGATCAAACTTTGAATACCAACAAAAAATGACTTATAGTTTGAGATGCTTAAGGAGTAGTTCCTGCCTCATCTCTCGTCTAAATCCTGCTGCCTCAGAGTGAGAGAAGTTAGCATGCTTGCCCATACCCAGTCTCTTCGCATACTGTGGACAAAAAGGGATGTCAAAAAAACATTAAGTGATGGTGGATCTTTGTCATTTGTGAGTTGACCTTTATTTCAAAATATGCTGCATTTAACACTAATATTGTTCAAACTTGTACACCACTTCTTTCATGGCACAACTTCAGCGGATCCCTTTCTCATTCAGAGAATGGAGAATCAAATCTCTCTAGTTCTGGGATTGTCTAAATGTTCTGTATAATATCAAAGGCTGCACCTTTGAGAATAGTAAACTTCAACATTTTTCACCGATACAGAGAACCTTTCAAAGGTGCATCAAATAAGCATAGAAAATTTTTCCAAAACCAATACATTTATTCACGCCAACTACAGCGGCAAAGTTTACTGTGTAAAATACCTCTCCTTACCCAGTTTATTGACCAGGCCTCTCTATTGATGAATAGTGCCCTGTCAAAGAAAAGCTGTTTACCTAGAGCTTATGAAGCAATTTCAAACTACACAACTTGATTCCCATTTTTATGGGCACATCAATTCTTACATATTGTCCAACTGTAGTAATAGTGAGCATATA
>JAIPMN010012288.1:0-10009 GCA_020650975.1 Apostichopus californicus
CAAGCATGAATAACTGTGCAGATGTCCAACTGTAAACACCTTCCTTGTTTTGAATAATTAATTGTGTCCCTCTGTGGATTATTGGCTAATCTACTGTTAGCAGGATCAGCTTTTTACGAAATATTTCACATTTTATTGAAGCTATACACATGTGATGTTCAAGAACTAATCAGTATTAAAGTCAAGAATTCAATTATCATATATTAGCACCAATTGCATAGCAATATAATTATATTGCACTTAGGTTGACAAAACCTCAACTGTTTGATCTAAAAATTGGCAGGTGGTGTGTTAATTATGGATGATTGCATACACTGTAAATTTATATAAACTAAACACTCTTTCAAAATACCAAAGGTTACAAACTTGAGTTTGTGACTTTAAAAATTGTATACAAAGGTACTGTTTTAATCAATATTCAGCCAAAATTCAATTACATGACTGCCCTTTGTCAGCTAGGTGAGTAAATGCTAGTCCATTTTAGCAAGAAACTAGGCATTTCTTCACATGTAACCTTCTTGGGTTTGTCCCCATTATTGTTTGTAAATAGGCATGCATACAAGAAATTGAACATGTGAAGGATAAACCAGCAGGGAAATTGTTTTTGTGTGTTATCAGAACTCATTTCCTGACACATTTTACTTTAGTGAGTATCAATAATTTTGACAAACATCTTTTGCATGACTGAATTAAAAGAAAAAAAAGTAAACATTAGCTAAAGAAAGACACAAAGACTGGATATTTCACTACAATGAGCACAAAGATCACGTCTAATTATGATATGATATTCTTGTGGCAGATTATAGAGGTTTGCACTATTTTATCAGCAGGGGGTTTCCACAGGTTCACAGTAAGTCTGCTTTCTCTAGTGAAAATGCATTGGTCTTCGTATTATAACAGGCTACCGCATACTGTCTGCATATGACTCTGGTTTATTTTTTGGTTGTAGGGGCTTGCGTAATGTTGTAATTTAGCATTCAAGTAGCCTTACAGAAGCATCAGCAATTGGTATAATCGGAAATAAATGCAAAAGAAAATATATAATACATACATATTCATATATACATTTTAAGTTTTATAACGTAATATGGTAGAGAAGTATGATTCAATAATTCATTAACTTTTGACAGTAGTGTATTATTTTAGTGTTGAAAAGAGATAGTTCCTAAATTTATGTTATGTTGAAGAGCAACTCTACTCTACTCTACTAGCAGTTGACGAAGGCAAGCACAATCCATAATTGGCAGACTATATATCATGTTTACTTGTATTTAGATGGACTTATCACAACTTACAGCATTTGGGATCTGAATTTGACAACATGGATATATGCACACATATGATGCACAAAAGCTATGATAACATTTACAAGCTGCAACTCGCAATAGCAACTACGGCTGGCAAAATGTCTTAATGAATCTAGCTCTAAAGATATAATAGGTCGCCTTTGGAATAAGAGACGTTTCTATAGTACATCAAATGCTATAAATGTACCTCTGGTTCTACTATTTCTACAAAAACCAAAAACACCTGTATTTGTATAGTACCTGAGTCAGTCCTGTCCCCATTCTCTCTGTTGGCTAATATTTGTATCACTTGGCGAACTGCTACCACCCCAACTGCAGTTGTAAGAAGTCCTGATCCAAACCCTATCAGAAATGCTTTCCAGGATGGCAATGAAAAGCTATCTTCCGACATCTCCAGATTCTTTCTGTTGTCTTAACATTAGATGTAGTCTATACAAATAACTGTATAACACGTCAGGCAAAAGCTTATTTGGTTTGAAGAAACATCTGAGGGAGGAAATGGGCAAGAAATGTCTGATATTTTACAACACTTGATGTGACAGATAGTTTGAATGCACATATTTGTAAAATTCATGAAGCTTAGTTCCATCTCGAAGTCTAGGAGATTCAAACGGAATCGATGTCAGAGCAGAATGTAGTACCGAGAAGCTTAGGCTTCGCAGAACTGTCCGATTGTAAACGTTAGAGTAGCCACATGCGAAGTGCGAACATTCTTGGCGTAGGAGCTGGATAGCGCGATGTACAAACAACTGCTGTTCAAACTAATCTTGTGTTACACAAAGACCACGAAACCACCGATCTACTACATATAAGGAGTTTTTGAAAACATATCTAATTTATAAGAAATTTCACCGAAAACTAAGGTAGAAATTAATCTATATACAAACGCGATTTTGTTGTGATTACTGTAGGTACTGTAAGAAGCGTGAATTATGTCGCAATCTGCATTAGCGTAGATGATGAGACGTTCTGTACTGTTCAAATCATATTGGAAGTGTCCATCCTACACGATTAAAAAATTGTTTCCCTGTCAAACGCAACATATTAAGGTGTTCTCATACTTTGACAACATGTTTGGAAAATTATTTATCATTTCTTAAGGTAACTTCTTTGGGCCAGCAGACAATCCTTTTAAAGTGACTGGGCTGTTTAGTCTAGATACACAGACCATTTAGGGCATTTCCTCAGATGCAACACAAAACACTTATGGGAAACAAGACTTTTATAATGGCCTCAAAGAATATATTTACAATGTATTACAAATTAGTCAAGGGCAAATGGTGTTGATGTTCACTCAAAGTTGCTGTTGTTTACATGAAGTTAAATGATATCTCTATCTGGATCACAAGTGAAGAGGCTTTACTGAATGTCTCGCATTGTATTTAAGATCAGTGTTTATTGTGCCACCCTAAGCTGAACTGTCAATAGGTTACCAAGTCGCCTTTCCTTTTTAATTAAAACCATCTACCAAAATTACGGCTAAAACCTCTTTGCCTGTCTGTTAAGCAATTTCAAATTGACTAATTACCAATCCATTATCGTTTAATTCAATGACCTTAGTTGTCATAAACTTTTTTGTCACAATCGCGGATTAAGGGATTCCTGAAAATTAAAAAATCTAAAATTTATGCAAACACTACGCGATAAATAATCCCAGCACTGTAACCAAATGTGAAGATCGTAATATGTAATTGCACTATCATGAAAAGCATTTGCCGCAGCTAGCGTTGTGCGGTAGTGCAAATTTCCCACAACCGGTAGTGTTGCAACATGAATCCCAGTATCATAACTACTACCGGGATTTGCCTCAACATTTCATCTACGGTTCAAAGCACTTAGTTAAGACTTACGAGACTGTCAATGTCATACATTCAATGGCATAGCCTAGGTCATGTACATACTCTTACACATACAATTATAAATAAAAACATCCAAATTAACAAGCTATATCAGGGCCTTTGTATTTAACATACACTTTCAAAAAGATAAGCACAAACCTTGGAAAAAACACACCCCACTTCATCCTTCATTCATACTCGACGTACGATATTAGATTAACATGTTCGCACATGGATAAAACCTGTAATCCGTACCCAAACAGAAATTGGGGGTTCCCCACTATTCCATGATGTTGGAATAGGGCAACCCTTCAAGTTCAAAAGTTCACAATGGAAAGTTTCAAACTAACAACAAGTCCCCACGTGTTGGAACTTCAGACAAGAAGAATGTAACATAGGGGCTATGTAAATACGGGATTATAAACTACATACATGAGAATAGTACAAAATTATTTGTATCGTTAATCGGCTGTTGTTTCCTGCAGATAATATACTTTCAATAAGTACGATATCCATCTTTCGTTCTTAAAAATTATAAATGTAGCCAAAGACAACTTCATGACATCGGAGAACCCTCCCTAATAATTAAACGAATCCATTCATTACAGTACAAGTACCGCACGGCACTGTGTGTACCAGTACCATACCCTAGGCTATAATAACATACAGTCCCGTGCGAAGATGGATTTAAGCTGGATATACACCCTGCGGTTTTGGCTCAAAATGTATTAAATCGTTATAATTATTATATCAAAATGAGGTGAAATACATGTGGTAAGATTTTGTACATGGGAACCTTCACAATCATCGTATGAAGGAAAAATAAATAACGAAAATTTCAGAATAACTTTGAGGTCCCGCAACATGCTAAGCCCAAGTAACGTTAGATATCTGGTGTAGCCTAGGTCCAAATTACTATGTGAAATGTTGATTTGTTAATATATAGGTCTAGGCCAGTACGTAAATTGATCAGAATGTTATTCAAACTAGGAACACTGACACCAGAAATAAACATGTTTTCTTTTCTTTATTTCAAAAAGTAACATGTAGATATTTTTATTATGTCCAGGATTCCCGGGAATGATACCAAATGAATGTAATAACCGGTTGTTTCCCACTCACAGTAGTATAAATTGCACTGTGATTGAGAGTTAGTCAATACCGGGATCGGGATACCGAGATGTACTTTACTACTGGGATTATGTCCAGTATTCCCTGGAATGATACCAAAACGAATGTAATAACCGGTTGTTTCCCACTCACGGTAGTATTTACACATTGCACTGTGATTAAGAGTTAGTCAATACCGGGATCCGGATACCGGGATGTACTTGACTGTACTGGGATCCCGCACAACACTAGCCGCAGCTAGAATTTCAACTGGCATAATGAATCTGCATGCTAGGCACACAAGTGCTAGCCTAATGAACGTTTATTGTTGGGTGATCAGAAAATAAAAATCTTTGCAAAGCAGTAACAATCTTGATACAAATAACAATCAGATTTTTATGTATAGTAGTATGAGGTGATAATCTACCCTATATTAAGGCAATGGAAGATTGAGAGAAAACTATTCATGCTTTGTAAAAAGAATTTTAAAGCTGATTGTTACATAAGTTAGCCTAACATTAACAAACTTACGTCTTACATAGTGTAAGCACTGTACTGCACTTGGAGTCAATAACACAAGGCCTCCAAACTTTTGATTCATGAACGGATGGCTGGACTGGAAAATCTAGGTCTGCATGAAACTAAAGGCTATTACTAGTGACTAACGTTTTAGGCCTAAGCAGTTAATGTATCTCTATTGCACCTGCTGACGAGCAAATATTCATAATCTTACGCTTTTCTATATGGGCTACAAAAATTAACACTTGGATGAGTCTAGCTACCTGAGGAGGGTATAGGGTTACTCTAGTCTAAGTTAGTCTTACTTGTGTTAGTAACCTAACGTTAGGCTAGTCGCAGCCAAATTGGGACTGAGGTACGGGCCAGATCAAATGTAAATCTAATTGTGATCGTAGTGCTTTTTTAAATAAAATGTACACTCAAGCCAGCGTTACGATAAAAGTTTTCACCGATGTTGGTTTAGGAATAACGTAAGCAATTTGGCAATGAAAGCTTTTGTTAGAAATTTACCACACTGGCACAGTCCTGCTCCTGGGATAAAGTTTCCAGCTCAATTTGTCAATGTCGCGGAAATACGACAGTCTACAGAAATTAAGCAAACGGATCCAGCCCGTAATTTAACTGGTTGGATTGGTCCATTTATTTATTAGGGATAATTTACAGCACAAAAATTGTTTATCGTTCGCAAACTAATTTAAGAACCACACTTCACGTCACTTACTTTTTAATTAACCGTAAATTATTATTATTAAACATTTTTTTCCATATTTACTGTATTTAGGTGCTTTCCTAAAGGACAAACAACTTTGTTACTACAATATACCCCTGTGTGTAAAAGTAAGTTGGCCTGACGTTTCGATCCCAGCAGGATCTTCTTCAAAGGCTAAATGACAAGTAAAATTATTATAATATACCCCAAGTAAATAAATGATACATTCTAGTGCCATTGAACGCCGTTGGGTTAAAATATAGCATTTCCAATGAAACTGAAAATCAATATATTTGCTCATATTTCCAAAATTGTAACAAAACACCACCGACACTATTTTCCAGTTATTTATAAACCAATCAGTGCGTACAATACATGATGATGAAGTCAAGACCGTACATACATCATTTATCAAGGGCGAAGATTGGTGAGAAAAAGTCGACTAGTTTTGTGAGGATGACTAAACAGAGCAATTTTTATTGGGCGGGAGTGCAGAGACGTAAAGCCACCCGTATGGAAAGCCATTTTAACATTTAATCGGGAATTTTAGATATCTTAAATTGTTTCTTATTTTAGATATCTTAAATTCTTTTTCAGATATCTAAAATTAAATTCGACTGAGATATCTGAAATTTAATTCGAGATATCTGAAATTTTATTTCAGATACTGAAATTGAATTCGAGATATCTAAAATAGATTTCGAGATATCTGAAATTCTAATTCAGATATCTGAAATAGAATTCGAGATATCTGATATTGAATTCGAGATATCTGAAATTGAATTCAAGATATCTGCAATTCTAATTCAAGATATCTGAAATGCATATGCAGTAATTCCCGATTAAATGTTAAAATGGCTTTCCGTTCGGAAAGCCATTTTAACATTTAATCGGGAATTCGAGATATCTGAAATTGAATTCGAGATATCTGCAATTGCATTCCAGATATCTTAAATGCAGTAATTCCCGATTAAATGTTAAAATGGCTTTCCATACGGAAAGCCATTTAACATTTAATCGGGAATTTCCAGATATCTGAAATTGAATTCGAGATATCTGAAATTCTATTTCAGATATCTTAAATTGAATTGCAGATATCTTGAATTCAGTTGCAGATATCTTGAATTCAATTTCAGATATCTCAAATTAAATTTCAGATATCTCGAATTCAATTTCAGATATCTCGAATTCAGTTTCAGATATCTGAAATTCTCTGGTATTTCCGGATATCTGAAATTGATTTTAAGATTTCTGCAATTATTTGTAGATATCTTCAATAAATTGGAGATATCTCGAATTCAATTTCAGATATCTTGAATTAAATTTGAGATATCTGAAATAGAATATCAGATATCTTGAATTAAATTTCGGATATCTCGAATTCAAATTCAGATATCTCGAATTCAAATGCAGATATCTCGAAATCTATTAGATATCTCGAATTCAATTTCAGATATCTGAAGTAAGATATCTCGAATTTAATTTTAGATATCTGAAATAGAATTTTAGATATCTAAAATAAGAAACAATTTAAGATATCTAAAATTCCCGATTAAATGTTAAAATGGCTTTCCATACGGCCAGGCATCTATTAAACACAGTTTTTTATTGCGAAGCACAAAGTGCATGTGGATTTTGGTAAAATCTCGTTTGGTGATTACTGTTCAGTGTTTACTTTTTCCAATATCGGTTATGCTCTCAAAAATTGATATTCTTTGAGACAGTGGTGTCTCACGTCGTTTTAAACCTGCATAAGGATTTAGGGTTTCCGTGTCAAACTTGCTTTATTTTCCAC
The DNA here is from genome assembly GCA_020650975.1 of Apostichopus californicus. Classification (NCBI taxonomy): domain Eukaryota; kingdom Metazoa; phylum Echinodermata; class Holothuroidea; order Aspidochirotida; family Stichopodidae; genus Apostichopus; species Apostichopus californicus. The sequence goes on from JAIPMN010012288.1 coordinate 7,279, forward strand.
TTCTGGTTCCGATGTCTTAAGTTTTCTTCTTCTTGAGGGTTCTCAGTGATTGGGGTTTCTTGGGACTCGACCCTCTAAACTAAACTATATATACTAAGCATGCGGAGATCTTTTCAAACTTTAACCACGTGCCACAGTGCCACCAGGCCGCATATGAAATCCCCTACTATACCCCTAAGCAACTCATTCGGCTACAGGATCAATTACTAAGGCTGCTGTTTTCTGTTTTTTTGTTGTAGTAACATTCACGTCGACATATGTTGCCCCATATCTCGAAAGTACATTCTACTAATACGCATAAATTAAGCGTAGTGTATCTGATTGTGATAGAAACATCTGACGATTGTTTCTCTCAAGATATTTGAAATAGATCGCTGTTGAGTAGTACTGGGGTTCAAATCGCTCTCAATAATTGTTCTCATATTCAAGTTCATGAATTAGATGGCTGGACCCGGTGTATGTATAGCAATGGACCTAAGCGAGTTCCAACTGCTCTCCTCACTCACGATTAATATTCTACGATAGAAGATTGATTGTGAAGTTGTCTCTGATTGCATAAAAATACAATCAAGCAACAAAGATATTGTTTAAAACTCTACTACTTGGTATTATTTACTTCCAAACATAATCATGTAGGTTATGTAATCATATTTCCGAACAACATATTTAACGTAATTGCAAATATTACGACAAAGTTATATACGCATCCGGGTATGTGAATTACCGTAGTGGGCTAGGGGGGGGGTAATTTTTTGATTCAACATTTTCTTTGCTATGCTGGACCGCTAACGTATCGAATTTGATGAATTACCTTCACCTTTTGGGCCTCATTCATTCATTCATTTATTCATTCATACATTTCAACAACTTGTAACTAAAAGAATCCTTCTATCAGTGCAGTTCGTTGCTTATGAACAAAAGAAATAAGTTCCTGACGTTTAAGCAGCTGTGTATTGCAACTATAAGTACAAATAGTCCCACTAATTTGTGTCTGAGTATTCGTATTCTTTTGACTGAGTTTGAAAGATGACCGTTCGTGTAACAATTCACGTAGATCCACGCGGCTATGGGAGCTACAGCTACTTTTCAGCCTCACACAAAAAAAATTCAAAAGTATTCAACAGTATAACACTTCATTCAGACCTATAGTAATCTGATTTATAGTCCAAATAATGTCTCAGAATGCACCATCCAACGTCTAAACTTATATATTATTTGGGGAGGGGTAAGACTCCAACCCATCTCCCTTCCCTCTATTCGAATTGGCTTCAACCACCACACGTCCATACACCGCCTTTAGAAATCCTGGAACCAGATCATACCCTTCCATTAGAGTTTATTCCCCTCTAAGTTAATCGGGAAAATTTGGGACTTGGTGACCCCCCCCCCCCCCACCCACACACACACACACACACACTACCACACCTTTGGAATCATGTGCATGTCACTTGATGGTAACTTTATATCCTTACCACACATCATTTCAAAGTCACAACTACAGCAGATAAGTACGTATCGTACTTAAATTGATTTTGACCCACAAAATCACCGATGTATATGCTTGCGTTACTCATCTGATGCCTGTGAGTTTCGTAAGATTTGTATTCCTAATTTTGCTGCAATGACAACCACCTACTCTCCGTGGCTAAAATAAAAACGCTTATGTAAAACCACATTTGTCATCATTGTAAGGACAACTTAGATCTTCGCTGACGTCATTCCCGTATAATAAAATCAATAGATAATCTTTATTTCATTTGCGAGGTATTTGTCTTTGCATTGTCTTCTCTCAATGTAATCAAGACTTCCTTGTTCAAACACTAATTTCATAGAGTATTGAATGGTCGATAATGCCAATATTCAATCAAGGTTCACACAGAAAAGTTTGTCAATACCGTTGTTTTTGTTTGTTTTTGATGTCAGCATTTCAACTTTCATCTGCTAAGAGTTGTGTCAATCAGGATGTTGTTTGAAATATCGCCGGGGATTATACATTTAATTTTAAGAGGACTAAAAGGAATGGCAAACTTACAACTACATTATCGTAATTTGATCACAGTTAAATTAATTCTAAGTTACTGACTGTTTAGTAACATTGCTATTATATTGTCTCCGTTTTGTTTCTTTAGATGTTTTCCACTCTCCATGCTTCTGCGTTCAGATATTGCTTATGCACAATAATAGCCTTAAAAATAATCAGCAGTCACTATATATGTACTAATATGCATATTGCTTTCATATATATTCTTGCTAACTCATAGTGTGGCATAGTTTTAATTAACAACTGTAGTGGATTGAACAACTGACAACTGTGAAATATAACACAAAACATGCACGAAAGAGGGGGGGGGGGGAGAAGACAACTCCCCACGATGGTAAGAAGGCTTGCACAATCGCTATAAGGCGGGGTGAGGTTGGGTAAGGGAGGGGTAGATAGAAATAAGGTAAGGCTTCATGACCAGAATTGTCTAACGTTACTCCTGCTCCTGGATATTCATACGGAAATTATACTCTGCTGGAACTTTTCCTCGCCTTCAGTTCTATACCCCAGTTTTCTTATACCTGATGAAAGATGTTATTGTTATATCCCACCTCAGCCCGACCTCCATTTACCGGGCAAGTATAATGAGATTACCCTGTTTACATGGGATGCTGCAGAATCGATTATAACTGGTGAATAATATATTTTATGACGTCAGAAGTCTTCAAACTCTCTCTCTCTCTATTTATA
>JAIPMN010012294.1:0-16715 GCA_020650975.1 Apostichopus californicus
ATATATAATTGAGAACGTAATGAGTTGGAAAATTTAGAACTTTATTTTTAGAATTTTATATATATATATGACAATATATATAATATGACAATATGTGTCGTTTATTCCATTTCAATTAACAGCGTCTGTTCAAAGTATCACAAAACTAGGGATTGAAACCCGGGCTTCCCGCTTTATATGCGGACACCATAACCACTAGGCTATGGACGCTGGTTATATATATACAAAGTTCGAAACCGGTAACGAATGTCGTAATATATTGGATATTGGATATGTGTGTGTGTGTGCCTCAATATTGATTTAAATTTATCTTTTTTAAACATCAAATATTACTTAATATACTACTTTTTAAATTTTTTTATGTTTCTCTGATTTGGGCAGAAAAGTGTAGTGATAGGCAGAACGACTGCAGTCATGTTGCACACATAATGGATATTTTTCTGAGTCCAGAATTTTTCTATTACAACTACAAGGAGGGCAAATGCAGTCAAGTATATGAAAAGTGTTCAATATCAACTGCCAACCTATTTCCTACGAAAACGAAATGTGAGAATACCTGCCATGAATGTGAGTCAATCCCCTTCGTACAGAATTTTTAAAGATTTTTTATATCGACAGAAAGCCCGTCGCACACCGTGCAGCGACTGAACGCGACCCGACTCAACTCGACTACCGTGACTGAGTTTTCGATAGTCGTCGAAATCCATAGACGTACAACTGACTTATACGCATACTGAATGACATGGTGATCCGTACACAACAAACAACGATAAAAAACAATGGGGTCGTAAGTCTGAATGTAAAACACACTTGCGTGTATGTGCACTTGTATTGTATTCAGACTGAGGACTTGAACAATGGAATGCCAAGTCCTCAGATGTAATTTGAAAAGAATCACCATGTCCTCAGAAGAATTCTATTGTAAATGGATATTTAGTTAGGGTCCGTGGATTCGGACAAATGAAGAAAAAAACAACAATTGTTGTCCTCAGTCTGAATGTAAAAGACAGTTGTGTGTGTTGGTGTGTGTGCGTCGGTATGTCTAGTTTAATTAAAATGTTGTCTTTAACTTCTTCCATTCACAGACATGGCAGACAAAAAGGTGTGTTCTGATCGGGGAAAGTGGTATAAACATGGAGAACTGACGAGTACTAATGGATGTTGGTATGTATGTGCAGGTGTATGTATGTATGTATGTATGTATGTATGTATGTCTTTTAAAGCATGAAATCACAACGAGGGCAATGTATGTATGTATGTATGTATATGTGATCTTCCCGCAAGCAGGAACTCGCGGGAGAAGCCATGGAGGCTTATAAACTCGCAAGCTGACCGAAGCCAATCTCTCGGCACACATTCATTTAACGTCCATGTCGGGAAGTTGTTATTGAACAACACCCTTGCCAGACGACACACATTGCTGTCGGCGGGGAATCGAACCGGGGATCTCATGACTGGGAGACGCCGGCGTTAACCACTAGGCTATTCACTCCGCCTATGTGATGAGAAACATATTGTATGTAATTTTTTTAGATCCTCCTGCAAGCAGGAACTCGCGAAGAAGCCTCATTGGCTTATCAAAGCCGCAAGCTTACCGAAGTCAGTCTCTTAGATTCATATTAAACGTCCATGATTATGAATTGTCAATTATCAACAACTCTATAACTGGACGACATGACTCGAACTGGGGACCTTATGATTGAAGACACCGGCGTTACCCACTGAGCTAACACTCCTATAACATATTGATTTTAATATTGGGATGTTGATAGTAAGTTATAACTGAAAACGCAAGGAGTGACGCAGCGATTAGAATAGAAGATACGCTACAGTTTGAGATTCAACTTTGGCCTTGGACGCTATCATTATAACCTATATCCATTCAAAGCTGCATGCTATACATAAGGAGACAGGCTAGCAGAGATCAGAGCCTGTGGGACAGAGGTGGTACGGCTCTGTGCTTTCACATGTTTCATAACGACTTTGTTCACCACGACTGCACTACATTTAAGGCTGAACATGTGGGTGTGTTCGCCTCACTTCGTGTTTTAGAGCAAAAGGAAAGGTAGTTTGTCGATGTGGTACATTCTCGTTCGTCAGATGAACGTTAAATGGCGTTCCATGGAAAGAAGACTAAACAAAACAAAAACAATAACACACTTGCTTATTATAATCCACTGAATATTCATCGAAGTGAAGCTTCGATATATTATCCAGTATTCATCCACGATCATCGAATGGATAGGGTTTTCAAAGGAGCTCATGTATGTCTTCATAAAACCAAGCTAACCAAAAAAACAAAAGATTTATTTAGAATTGATCATGAAACAGTTGTTCTTATATCCCTGATCTTTCTTATCTCTTTCGGCAGTATCTGTACTAATGGCTTCATCTCGTGTGCAGCTCAACAAACAGACAACTGGTGTAAGTTTTATGTAATTAGCTTATTTTACAGTCTCTTATTAGTCTATATAATGTTATTTAGGCTGAAATAGAATGCAAAATTATCTAAAATATCAAGAACGCGTTTTTACTGGTTGGATTAGTAGGCTTATTTCAGCATGTACCCGGCTCGGTTACCGGTGCATGGAAGTTGTAACATTTCGCAAACACTTTCCTAACCCAACAGGTTTAGCCTATTTGACTAAGTTACATTGAGGCGGTTTTCATGTTTTGGACCCATAGAAAATTACAGCAAACAACCAATGTCATCTGATTATTAAATTCACAAAGCCAATTCTAAATCAATGTTCACTTGTTGAATAATACGGATTCCGTAGCACGAATGGCTTTCTGGAAAACCGACATGTTCTTTAATTTAAATCCCTCTTCCTAGTATAACTGCCATCCGCGCAATTGTACCAAACATATTCCGTGTGGTCGATGTGTGTTCCACAAAAACATGCTTCAACCATGCATCGCGCCTTTACTTGAGTACAAACTAGCTGAACCAGTTGAAAGAGTTTAGCACAGCAGTGGAGTGCAAAGCCAGGGGCAGAAACATACTACAACCGCTACCTCCCTTATGGAGGAGGGGAGCCCCCCAACCCTCTTCTTAAGCATATGCTCTACTGAAGGCTTACTTTATTATTTTACTTTATTATTATTTTTTTATTATTAGGTCATGAATTTAGAAGACAGGAGGAACAGTTGACCCCGATATAAAAGAACTGTGATTTCGATAAGAGGACTATCTTACATGATTGCAAAAGTCAACAGGTAATAATGCTGCAACACGATGCAATATAACATATAGTTCTTTATTGAACACATAGAGTCAAACTTAATAGTTAAATTTCCATCTAATACACAAAGGTGAAAACCTCCTTACTCATTACGCATATATGCGAAATGCCAGTTATGTTATCTATTTTCTATTTCATCTACAGATTACAGTGAAGAGCATTTCCAGCAATGGCTGACCCCATACGTTTGTGACCTTGAAACAGTGTTTCTCAATCAACCTCAACAAAACCCTTTGAAACTTCAACGAACCTAACAAAACGCTTTACATCCATTATTCAATTAGTTAACTTCCAGACCATCGGGTCCAATACCCAAACAATGTTATGAAAAGAGTATACATTGAACTGTTCCATGACCAAAACGCTCATGTTCAGATGTTTCGATTTTGAGGTGATGTGGCTTTCTAGAGGACGTACTGATGGGACAAGACGCATTGTTTATTATAAACGACTTACCGCAAGTCTAAAAAACCACCACACTATCTGTATCTGCTCTTCTGTATTATAGGTATCGTACCACAATCAATTGCTCCAATTGACTTACGCACTAAACTCGTCATTTTCCAAGGCCGATAGAGCATAGATAGAAGTTTTCAATTGACATGTCCTACCCACCATGTGATAGGTAAGGACTTGGGCTATCATAAAACATTGAACTTTTGCCACCATGACCGTTTTAGATTTTGAGCTAGAAGAGCTCAAAGTTTACCATAGTGTTCCTCTTCCCATCTGCCAACTGTCGCTGCGGAATCTTCTTGTTTCACCCAAAATTTTCGAAAATACCTTAAATCACCTTCAATCCTCCAGATTTTTAGACCATCAGTAGTTTATTTCATCTTCTTCAACAATCAAGCATAAAAAAGAATGGTGATGACTCAGAAAATGCCAAAAGAATCAATACAGTAGGGCACTTTAGGGCTATTTCCAACGGTTAACCTCTCAGGCGGACGTGCACTACTCTAATTGTGGTGCGATACCTACTATAGAATATATATTACCGTTGAAGAGCTATTCTTCCACAATGAGTAAAGCTGATAGATATAAACCAAAGCAAAGAACATTGTCAATATGATGGCTGCCTACAACAACTTATCTAACCCTCAACCTTTTGAATGCTCGCTCGGTGAAGTAACATTCACAGCATATCTAAGAAAATCAAAATTGCTTTAAAACGACTGTTCTCAACAGGCTATGGGTCCCGACAATGTTTGGTTCGTAAATGATTTATCTCTGGGTCGCGAGATCCTTTCAAACAACGCGGTAACAACAAATTAACTTTATTAAAAGTCTCGTTATACTGGAAGTTATGGCCCCCGTGTGCCAATCTCAGAATTGTATTGTCTCAGAACTTTCGATTTATGTGAACTGAGCATATTTAATATATGATTAAGTCTATAAACGTAAAATTCTGCTAATATATACTTTTTGTTTGAGTTAAAAGAAAGGGCAGGGGTTGCGTGCGACGTCACTCCAGCTACTCCTCCCCCCCCCCCCTCCAAGCATGACATCTAACAAACCCTACATATCCTATTACATTGGATCAAGTGGTATTTTAGACGTACTTTATAGTATTATGACAGTGGACGTTTGCAGGGTTAATGGTCCAAAGAATTAACCGATAAATAATAATAAACAAAAGAGAATCGTAAAATAGAAGCGCATATTAAGAGCAGGGGATATTTTTTCAAAGAGAGTTCAAAGAAAGTTTGGAGCTTCTTTATTGTTTGACCACTTTAATTTTCCAAGGAGAAATTGCAACTTACTATTATATCGATGACTTCATATTACATCCAGGGATGAATTTAATCCAACATTAATGTCTGAAGACGTGTAGTGTGATGTTTGACTTTTGATTGCTGCAATTACATGTGTCCGACACTATTAAGATGAATGATTGATACTGAACAAGTCCTTGCTCGCCATACACAGTCGTTTTTGACACGACTTATGTCGATTGATTTATTTTAAGTCTCAAAACATTGCTTAAAGATAAAAATCAATCAGTTTCCGGCATAAACCATCATGGTTTATTAATTAATAAATATAATTATCACATCAGTAGTTTGTATATTTATTCACTCATTGTCAACTCTGATGAAATGTTAATTTACATTTGACATAAAGACTTTCATGTGTTTCCAAGAAACTTCACAAGTTGTCAATTGGTGGTTTAGCATATGACATGTTATGTATGAACCAGCCGTAATTTACAACTACATTTTGCTGATCAACGATGTACTTCCGCAAGGTGAAATCATCTGCCGAATTGAAAACAACTCAACATACAAGTTGGAACGTGCATGCTCCTGTGACACCTCGTACTGAATCGTGAATGCGTAGTTGATTGTCTCACCGGGACCATATCCGGCCAAAAGAATTCGTCAGCATAGGTTCAGACAAACGGATAAATTCTTATCCATTTCTTTAGTCTCTTTGAAATTTAAAGAATGATTCACGGTTTATTGATTCTCAATTACCCGATGAAATTACACTGATATGCATTATTTGTAAGATCATGATAAAACGGAGGTCTTCCATTTGTCTTAATATTTCTGCTTGGTGCACACAGTCACGAGGAAATGAACTTGTTTAGTGTTTACTATACCTTTCGGCAGTGTGTATCAGTCTGTTGCAGTTATGAATGAACTGTCTGTGCTTATCAATGGCGCTTCGGCTTATAGCGTGCGTCGCCGATCGCTAACTCATGCTAATGTCGGCTATGTGGGGTAGAGTGCTATACTAGCATAGAAAGTATGCAAGTTAGGAGTCCATTCCAAAGCAAAACTTCAATGTAATTAACCAAATCGTTCGAGACCAACATCTTAATTGTCTATACAAGCTACATTACGTACATTACGTTTCAGGGACAGTACTACCCGCTAGAAAATGTATTTAACTGTCAGTAGGCCTATACTTCTTGTTCTTCTTTTATTTTAGTAACGTCCCCCGTGACATGATGCACCTAGGCATCCTAGCAGATACACTTTTGTTCAAGTTCACTTCGTGTTGAAACGAGATCCATTCATAATGTCACTGATGCAAAGTTAGACAAATGGTTGTGTAATCCTTAATGGGAACATTTATCATTGGATCAGATCCTTTCAGGGAATTATCAAATGTGTCCTAAGAAAGATTTTCAGTGAGACGTTTCAATGAAGAAGCATGAGCTAAGGCTCTTCAAACTTGTTGTGTAAGCCCTGAGGAGGTATTACTTTAATGAGAGTTTTTGAGTTCATATGGCTTCCATTGCTACTTTCATCGTTTGTAGCCTACCCCTCTTATTGAATCGTTAAAGGTATGCTGTATTGCCCCCAAATATGCTAGATATTCAAATATGGTCACCTTCGGTCAGATTCGGTCAAATTTCTTAAACTGTTTTTATTACAACTTTCGAGGAAATTTTCATCACTGGGACATTCAGTCATCTTGTGTATTCCTTATAAATGTCTGAGAACAATTTGGAGAGTAAAGACCTCGAGGAAAGTTTTTTTTTTTAAAACTTTTATTTATTATAGCGTGCTATAATTTGGGGCCTATACTGGCTACCTTTAAGCTTGACTCAGCCAGTTTCTAGTTCGGCGTTCCATGAACGATTTCTATTCTAACAAAGTTTGTTTCCACTAACGATGTACATGTCACAGTTCCACGACTAGGTTTCTTTTATTTTTACCGATACTATTTTATTTTAACTTCTTCAATAAGATGAAAATTTCAGTAGAAGGATGCTGTCACGGAGAACTGGACAAAATATACGACTCTATTATCCATATTCAGGAAACGAAAGGTAATTGTACCTACCAAGTACTATGAAAAGTATCGCTAGCCTAGGCTATCATAGGCTTAGGAAGCCCACATGCTCGTTTCACATAGCCTAGGCCTAGGCTACGTAAAACGTAGGGATTAATTCAGCGAGATCAAATTAAAACGGTGTGAAGTAATGCTTGGGCAGAACGATCTTCGGAAGTATTTCTTTGGTTAACTAGTTAAGTATGTTAAATATATTTTTATGTATAAATTTTGGGTTTGAATTCATTATTTTTTCATTAATTATAGGCCTTCATGTAACTTTAGAACAAATTCGCCAAGGCCAGGCCTAAGCAAACTTCTTATCTTAAGTAGGCCTAGCCAAACAAAAGGCCTATACCTACGTAATTTTATCCTAATCAGTGTGCAAACTGTACAAATAACACTGAGATCCACAAACAGTGACCATTATAATATTTATGTGGTTTAGGCTATAGGCTACATGAAATTAAATTGTTTGCAGAACTTGGTGCTCTTTGTGAACATATTGAGAGCCAAATCCTGTTTTCTTAACATGTTTACCTTTCTGAAGACTGTACCTGTGTGTACTGTATATACCAGTCAATCACAAAACTTTAACTTAACGGGTTAAGTATCAGAGTGTGAAATATTTATTGCAAATTGTAGAAAAGCTACCTGTGTAAGCTAGCCTAGTGTGACACTGTGGGAAATGCCAGTTAGATGCAATCAGAAATTGTCATTGAGATTGTGAGCTCAATCAGGGAATTGATCAACAGAACAAAATATAACTGGTTATAGGATCTAACTGTCTTTCTGTTACAGGAATTACAATAGATTTGCTTCTGTGCTGTGGGGACTTCCAAGCTGTTCGCAATGAGGCTGATATGGAATGCATGTCCGTGCCGAAGAAATATCGACAAATACAAACATTTTATAAGTAAGTCGAAAACAGTTGATGCTGGGCCATCTGATGAAAACAGGACTATCTATAAATGTTTATAATTTCTACAAACATCATTAGGAGACAATAATGAATATCAAGTCTTTGAGTGGGAAGGAAAGGGGTAAGGAGGCAAAAGGAAAGCCGAATATTGGGGACTCCCCTGTCCTTTGAGAACATTGTTTTTAGTGTGAGGGATCTAGATGCAAACTGGTACTATTAATTCCATCATTTTAAGTACATTTGTGATGTGCTAGTCTAAATATTGCCAGTGTGTACTACATTGTTTGTATTTATTACTGTAGTAACTCTGTGTCGAGCGTTTACATATTAACAATAAGTAAAGAACATACGAGATGATAGTTACGCCTAATCTATTCCAGGGTTAAGTCACAAGTGGAGGTAATGTATTTACAGGGCAGTATAATATATATATGGGGTCAGTGTTACTGACCTAGACTCTGCCGAACAGTCATTCAGTCAGTAGAACTTACTAATCTACTACAGTTAAAAAATGCCATTTCATAGAAAGTCTGAAAAATGTTTAATGAGAGTGAAGAAGGCACATGCCCCAAGTAACTATGTCCCTTTATATATCAACCATATCAATTTCTGGCTATTCCACATGTTTTTATGTAATTATTATTATTTTTTTCATATTAGGTACTATTCAGGTGAAAAGAAAGCTCCAGTGTTAACTATCTTTATCGGAGGGAATCATGAGGCCTCAAATTACCTGCAAGAACTGCCATATGGTGGATGGGTGTGTCCTAACATTTACTATATGGGTAGGTATGAGCATTAATTTGAGTGACGCACACATAATTAAATAAATAATAATAAGATGAACACTAGATGTACAACTATTTGTTCTTGCTCAGTACTGTTGTGAAGAGTGTAATATATTAAGGCTTAATATATTCATATCTTCAGGTTAACAAAACTGACGGTGTCCAACCTATGGCACACAACCCAATGCTTGAGTCGCAAAGATTTTTCGATAGGTCTCGAGATTTTATGAGAAATCAGACTTTTTTTCTTTAAATTAGCACCATTAATAAGTTGAACACGGTCACCTATAGTACCCTAATCTCAGGATTGTATTATAGTGTCCACAAGCCAAGATCAAAGATGCCTTTGGGGGAGGGGGGGGGGTGAGGGAAATGTTTGACTGGGTCATGGCCAAAATAGGTTGTGGACCACTAACCTAAACCATACGCGTAGCAGTTCCTTAATGCACTGAATCATTTTGTGTAACATTGAGCAATAGTGGTTTTGATGGCTATGAACTATGGTTCTGTTTACATAAAACATGTATGCAGCACTTTGCCCATATTTAATAGAATAAATTATTCACTGATGCATATGTTGAGTAACTTAGTCATCATACTGTGGACAGATAACTAATTTGTGTTTTATGATCTGCAAATGCTGTAAAGCAGTACAGAGGTTAGTGAATGTTGTTTATCCTGGTATTTTGTATGTATGCTGACTCTGTTTTACATTACTCTGGAAATCTTTGTATCATTTGTTTAGCATTTGCAAAGCTAGAAAATTTTGCTACACATACTGTACTGAAGTCACTTATAATAGATAATAATAATAATAAATAAACTTATAAAGCCCCAAAATCTACAGAGTATTCGATGGCGCTGTACAATAATTATGAAAAAGCAAGATTGAAATAATAATCTTAAGTTGTGACTTAAACTGAGAGAGAGAAGGAGACGTAAATCATTCCACAAGACAGGACCAGCTGACAGGACCAGGTCACCATAGGTTTTCAGCCTAGTTCTAGGTAAAATGAGAGACATGTTATTGCCAATCTTAGTTGATAACAAGGGTTGACAGAAAAGAAAATAAGCTCGGCTAGATAAGAAGGAGCCAAGCCATGTCGGTATTTGTAAACAAAAAGTAATATTTTAAATTTAATCCTATACTCATCAGGTAACCAGTGCAAGGAATGCAAAGTACTGCGAGAGGGGGTGCCAAACTCATAACAGTCAACAACCAATCTGGCAGCACTGTTTTGCAAACGCTGGAGCTTGTGAACTAAATTACGTGAAATACCATAAAGCAACTATTGCAATAATCTAGATGACTGTGTATAAACGCGTATAGTAATTCATGCAGACGGTGCAGTGTTCGTGAAAATATTATTATGATTATTTTTTGATCGCTCAAGATATTGAAGTGTTTTGACTTATATTTCTGGTTGATTTTGATTTCAGGGTATGCTGGCATCATCAACTACGGCGGTGTACGAATTGGAGGCCTATCTGGTATTTTCAAGGGAAAAGACTACCAGAGAGGGCGCTTTGAGAAGACGCCGTACTCAGACGATGCAATTCGCTCCATCTATCACATCAGAAACTTAGAAGTATTTAGACTTAAACAGGTAACCGTTAACCCACCCCAACCACTCCCCACCCCCCCCCCCCACCCCAGCTCACAGCTGTGAAAGAATGGGGACTTGGTTTCTTTAGATTCTTAGTAATTAAAAAACATACTTTCTGATTGATTGACAACTGAAAGTACAACAGAAAAATATTCTCTTAACAATAAAATAGTCATGTTCATGGATGCTTTCGATTACAGTGCATCACAATTAAAGGAGAAGTAGATAGCACAATTGTAACAGAAAAGTGAAGACTTTGAAGAGCATGAAAACCATCTGTACATCAGAGGCCATTCACTTTATTCCATTTCTTAAAATGAAGGCATTATCGGCCAGAAATATTGCTCTCTAGATACCCCTACATATAGAGTAAGAACTAAGACTGTTAGTTGGAGTTTAAACTAACAGTCTGGAATATTCTCTCTATTGCCAATCAGTGTCACTTTTAACAACCCAGTTAATAGAGTCGGTAAAATTGTTTGATTTGCATAACCCTACAGGTCAGACAACCGTTAGATATTATGATGTCACATGACTGGCCCAAAGGAGTCTATCACCATGGCAACACAGATCAGCTCACCAGGAAGAAACCATTCTTGAAAGCAGAAATAGAGTCTAATTCTTTGGGTAAGAATTTCTGTGATTTTAACCTAATTTATAAACCTACAAAGCAAACCAGTATTCAAATCTTAGTTTGCAAAATTGTAAGAAATGCTATTCTCAAAGGTAAAGGGAAACAGTTTCACCTGACTGAGAAATGGACCAATTTCCAACGAGAAATTTGAAATGTCTTATCTGTGGTTACTACAGTGTTTCAAGGTCATTTGAGGTCAAAGGTTGATTCAATGGGATATTGATTATCGCAATAATCTGAAACTTCTAGGAAAAAGGGAGAATTAGTAGGTTGTTTCTGGAAGAGCAAGAAATACAAAATGCAAGTTTGGACAAATTTCCAATTCTAATACCACTCTATACTGTCCTCCCATATCATGTTTAAATGCACTCATACTGACAGTGTGAACAGTCCGTAACGTTTATCTGATTCGAATGCTAATACCACTCTATACTGTCCTCTCATATCAAGCTTCAAAGCACATGTACTGACAGTATGAACAGTTCCTCACCTTTATCTGATTCTAATGCTAATACCACTCTATACCAGTGGCGGAGCGTCCATACAGTCAGGGGGGGGGGGGATGCCCCCCCTGACGGACTCAAATGGACTGCTGGTGCCCTTTTCAGCTTTTTACCACTTTTTACTTATTCGCGATTATTGACATTTTTACTGCGCTCTCATCTACCTATTGACATTTGTCACATTTTTTGGTGTAATTTTCTGACAAAATGCTCTAACAGCTATTTATTCTTCGTTTATCTGCAAATTAGCAAGGCCCGGAAAGGGTCATTTCCGGCGATCTAGGGAGTATCTTTACTCAAAAAAAATCTGTACGCTCCGCGCCAACCTTTGGTGGCGCTCCGCTTAGATAGTGTCGAAAGCGCCCCTACAGACCATTCTCGCCCCCTCTGACCAATACCCCTAGCTCCGCCACTGCTCTATACTGTCCTCCCATACCATGCTTCAAAAGCACTCATACTGACAGTGTGAACAGTTCCTAACCTTGATCAGATAGAAACAGAACATGCTTGCTTCTCATACTGTCAGTACAAGTATATGGTCAAACTTTATAAATCAAAAATGTTTCCACATTCATAATTAATGCCTAGATGTAATTTCTCGTCATCTAACAGGGAGTGGACCTACCGCTGAATTGCTGCGTTCGTTACATCCAGACTACTGGTTTTCTGCTCATCTTCATGTTAAGTTTGCTGCCCTGGTCAAGCAGGTCAGTCCTTTAAGAACACTTAAAAGAGAGGTTCTAGTGGCTGAAGTTCATTGTTCAACAAACTTGCCGGAGAATGTCTGCATCTTTAGGTCGAAACCACATCCTAGAAGCCTTTTTTTGTATCGTGGAGATTGTTACAATTTGGTGAAATAATGTATCTGGCAACAGCAGGGCTACTCATGACATCATGTAATTGATTGGAAACATGACCAATTAAATGATATTAGCTTCAGGGTCAACACTGTAGACTTCTTACCCTCTAAAAGACAAACAAAATACTTCACATGGTACAAGACAGGATTTTGTGCCCCTACTTACATTTGTTGGAGCAGCTCCTCCTTGAATTTGTCAGTGATTCTCCAACACAGAATTCCCGACTATGCGCCTTCTTATCTTCTAGGGTTTGTATCAAACCGTAATCCCTTTAACGATCCTGATTACAAGTCAAAATATTAAAATGACTAATATCATTCTTCTTTGCCTTTTCTGTAGACTTTTGAAGGGAAAGAGACAACAACTCGTTTTCTGTCTTTGGATAAGTGTCTTCCCGGGAGAAGTTTTCTTCAGGTAGGTCCCGTAAGCATTTTGTACCCTCAGTCCTTTAACTCTTGACTCGATGTTCAATTTGTTCTTTGGGGGCGTTGTGGTCAAGTGGTTAAGGGAGTGGACTGATGATCTAAGGATTACAGGTTCAAGCCCTGGCCAGATCATTGCATTGTGTCCTTGGGCAAGAAACTTGATCTCCATTGCCTCTCTTCACCCAGGTGTATAAATGGGGACTTGTGAGGTAACTTGTAAATATAGTTGCGTGCGCCGGTTTCTGGCTGCACCCTATGGGAAGTCCCCCGGGGGACACATGGTTGTGGTGCACTGTGGTGCCCCAGGAGAGATTGATTGAATTGCGCACACTTTGGTGTGTAGGTGTGACAAGTTACCAATGACCAAGGCTAAGTTGTCAAAGCGCTACGATCTCGATGTAGGAGCCCTATATAAGTGTCTAATATGTAACATTCTTTCTGCATTCACTGTATCCTCTCTTTGTCTCGGTCAATAAACTCAAGCAAAAAACAAGTTTACGCCGGTTGTGTTCTTGTTTTATGCTGAAACGATTATTAAAAAACCTTAAAATTTATTTCTGTTGCTCGTTGAGGCAAAACTTTGACCAAGGAGAACAGCTTTATTGCAGGATAAGCTAGAAAAAATCCATACCACATGAGAACCTGCGAGGAAGTCCATATTGTTATGAAGTGTAATAAAGACTAACAGTCAATTCCGTTTACAGTTCTATTCGTTTAGTTTCCAATATTTCATTAACAGGTAAAATGCGTGGAATAGCAGAAATAATTTTGTAATCAAATTTATATACTCATGGATGCTGCAGAATTGAAAAGCTTATAAGAGGAATGATTGAAAAGACTGCAGGGCAAAGTTTAAAAAATAGAAATTTGTGGAATTGAAAAAAACTAAAGAAATTTGGAATAGATAGACGTTTTGCAAGATCACCATAAAAATGGATAAAATAGCCCAACCCTACCTCCGTCCCATCCCACCCACTACCTCCACCCAACAACAAACAATTAAAAAGAAAAATTTGGGAAAGTATTTAGTTGTCTATTTCATCTTGTTACAAGAGAACATAAAAAGTGAAGATATTTTTTCAAATCTTTTTCAGGTACTGGATATTCCCACAGATGCTAAGAAGCCATACCAGCTGACCTTTGACACCGAGTGGTTGTCAATTTTGAAATTGACCAATCATTTCACAAGCATATCACCAAATTATGTTCAATTACCCAATGCTGCCAGAAGTGACAAGTAAGGAATTAACATGTTACTGTTATTTAATGCTTAAAGACAACATATTGTACCATTTCACATCCAAGCCGTCCCCCTTTACCACTTTACAAACTTTCTCAAAGAGGGACAGGACAGGACACCCCTCTCACGGATATCTCCTAGACCCCCCCTCCACCCGTGGTTGTGCCCCTTGTCTAGAGCTATGATGGGGAGCTATAAGGGGATGAGCATGAACTTGATCTGATAATTCATGAAAATTACCGGTAATGACCCAACTTAACCTTAATATGAAGTGACTCAGTAGAAACACTGTTTGAGATTCAGATTGGCTAATAGACAAGACAGAGCAGTATTGATTTTTTTTTTTTTTTTTAAATCTGTATTTTATAGCTGGCCTAAAGTTGTCTAGTGGGGGTTTTTTGAGAGAAATTCGTTTAAGCTACATGTTTGGTATGTAGCATCTTACTCATGATGATAGCCATTCAGGAAACTCAAAACTGGAAAATGGCTGTAATGTGTCCCTAAATCAAGGTAAAACAGAATTAATAAACAGAAACAAAAATAAATAATAAATAAAATAAAAAAATAAACAGAAATAAAAAAATAAACAGAAATAAATGCAAATGCTTTGTACTGTCCATGTTCTTTAATTCCAAAACACTGAACATTTAAAAGTGAATTTGACATCGTTCATTTCAGCTATACACCGTCGTTAGGGAATCTGGCCAAGGTCCGGTCTTTGATGGACGACCAGCTGGATGTTCCAGGCAAGTTTGAGCAGACTGCAGTAGCGTACAATCCAGCCAAGGTTGACAAATATCCCTCTCAACCGCCTCTCAAGGTGAACAGCCAGACGACGTATCTCTGCTCAAAGCTCAGCATCTCTGACCCCTGTAGGATGATAATTGAAGAGGAGGACAATCTCTCCCCCTTAACGATGGAGGATACGGCGGACGAGGTCCGACTATCGGACAATTACGCAGACTTTGACGACTCCTCGGAGTCCAAGAACCTCTCCGTTTCGTTCACGGACGATTCAGATATTTCTCTCTTAAACGATACCTATGCGAGCTTTGATTCTAGTGTAAATAACAGTATGTGTCGGACTCCTGGGAACCCAGAGGAAATATCACTGGATGAGATTCCTTTAGACGATGAGGACTTTGATGACCAAAGCGCCGTCGTCCCCGGTTCAGGGAAGGGTCAGAGTCGCGTAGACCAGGGCAGTGACAATCCGAGTCACTTGCGGCCTCCAAAACTGGACATTAACGAGTCGTCCGACCTCGGCGAGACCGATCCAGACAATAGCGGCAACGAACTCGAATCTCATCTGTCGATCCTGAAGAGAAAGAAGCTGAACCTGCAAGGGTCGTCGTCCCGGGATGCGTCGGACGAAGCTAGCCTCTCTGGGGATACAGAGAGGTCGGACTGTGGCCTAGAATCGGACAAGGAAGAACCACCGGTATGGAAAAAGAAGTTAAAGAGGAGGAATTTGAATATTTATTCTTCAAATGATGGAGATGATGAGAGTTGATAAGAAAGGGGAAACAAGCAAGTAACAACAGATACTATAGTAATTTTACACATTTTATACTTTTTACAGAAAAAATGGCAAAATCAATTTGTGTTTCTTTTTAATTATCAAAGAATATTAAATTTTTTAGATTTGACAAATGTGTATTTGCTTTAAATGTAATGGTTACCAAATGAATTTCTTCAAAAACCATTTGAGTGATTTTTTTCCAGCATCTCTACCCTGTATATCCTTTTTTCAGCCACGTCCGATTCTGTATTTTGAGTTTTCTCAAGGTGCCATTATAATCTTTGATTTTACATGGTACCCCAAAGTATTATCATTGTGACGATCATTCAAAATCGGGTCATGCCAATAACATTTCTGTCAAGTCAAGACTTGTTTCAGCACTGGTAACTAGTAAACAGAATTGTAACGAGTCACTTAGGTCGAATCGAGTGATGACAATATAGTAGCTCTGACTTCAGTCTAGCCGTGGATTTAAGTTACACTATTACCTCCATGGGGAGTAGCTTGACCACTTTGTCGTTTGAGTTACCACATGGTTAACATTAAAAGATCGAGGTCAGGACTCGTTATGATTTAAAGTTGTAATGAGTCACTAAGGTCGTATAGAGTTATTGCAATAATATCTGAGTCATGACTCGATGCATGTTATAGACTTGAGTTGCTGTAGTGATTTGACTGACTTGTAACTTGACTTTTTGAAAAATTAGGGAATCGAGGCGTGACTTGTTACGGCATTTTGTAAAATTAGCGAGTGCGTTTTAGCGCTTGAAACGTTGTTGGTAGGTCTTACGCAGTCCTAGTAAACTGATTAGTGTGATTATGGATGGTACAGTGGCATGTTAGGTGTACCACTTAGGACCATGTCCTATCTTGTGCAATTTTCAAAGAAATACATCCTCTTTGTTTATTTACATATATTCACTGGAGCGGTGGTGGGGGGGGGGAGGGGGAGCGTGTACCTGCAATGTTTCTTCATTTTCATCAACATTGCAGTTTAATGTAAGTAATAGATAAGATATCTCATGATCATTGTTCTGAAATAACAGAAGTCTGTACAATGTGTGTTTCCCCCCCAGACCCCCCCCCCCACTTTGGTTTTTCATTCTAGTCCATGCTCTAGGTATGATGAATATCCGAAAGTCTATACAATGTGTGTAAATATGTGTGTTTTTCCCCCCTCTTT
>JAIPMN010012301.1:0-15804 GCA_020650975.1 Apostichopus californicus
AATTGTGACGCAGTTATAATATATCTATGGACTACTTATATTTTTGCTGTTATCTTCGACCACATGGTAGCCTCACACCACACTAAGGTGTAACAGAAGTGTTAAACACCACCAACGTTCCAGAAAATACACAAACAGCTTGCTACCGTCGGTAATTAGATACTAGTGTACAGTCAGTACATACAGCTGCGGTAAACACCCAAAGCACAGTATACAAGCAATACAGCGATGGACATCTCATGTCCAGCTAAAGATAACAATTAAGGTATCACGTTTCATTACTGTCTGCATTTTATAGCGACACGAAAAAAACGTCACTTGCAAACAACATAAAGTTAACTTTTTCAGATGGCCGCACGCGGTTTTGGGCGAGTCTTCAATGCCTTTAAATACTGTAGTTTTTGATATGAGAAAAGAATAGTATTCCATACTTCAGAGAGTGTAGTTCAGATACACTGCAGCAACAATATCGCCACACATAATAAATAAAGCTTATATTCTACAATTATATATATGTCTGGAGTTTCTCTGCATCTGCTGTTAATTCTACTTTTTTAATAACGGAGCCCTGAACTAATTGAGCCGGAGCACCCCAACGTAACACTAGCCTCAACTAAAAATGCAACGTTATGATACTCCCTGTCATTGTCTTTGCATAGGTTAACGTTTCGTTAAGCCTATGAAAGGAACATAAGTCTGTGCGATACGATGATTTTTGAGTTGACAGTTGCGATAGACTCTGGTTCTCTCTGCAGCATGTTCACCATCTGGTAAAGGCTGCATTGTCTTCTTATTACGTAAGCCAGAACTGTTAGCTGTGGGTAATGACACCAAACAAACAGGGAAGATCAGCGGTTTTTCGAGAACAAATTCAAATGCTTCGTTGTTTTGTTTTCGATTGCGCAATTGAGACTTGTCCAAGTCGTTACCAATCGCCAACAGAAAAATCTGTATGGGCGGTCATTTGGACAAAAAAATAAAACGACGAAACAAGAGACAAACTGTAAAGGAACTATATATAATAAGAATGTAGTGCGTAATGTGTGCATTACAGATAGACTGGAAAGATGTGGAGATAAAACATTCTAAGAAAAACAAACAAATAAACAGACCAAAATGAAGTAAATTAACATTATTATACAACTAACCTGATTTCTTTTTGTATTGAAACAAGACTCAAAGAGAAGAAAAAATGTACAGATGGGAAAAAAATAGATGAGAATCTCAAGAGAACAACGATTTGCTAGTGCAATCTCCACACAGTGATATAATGACTATAAAGCTCGATGTAATAATAATAAGAAAAATATGAACCCAAAGGAAACTGACTAAACAACCAAATTAAACTACACTAAGCCATCGATGAACGACATGACTGCGCGAACTAAATGCAAGATCACCCCCACGTTTGAAAGTTTTCCCTATAAATCAAAACGAACGTTGGGACAGAATCAAAACAAACAGAGGGTGATATACAAAGCACGCCTCTAAGATACTTTTAGGAACGCTTTCAGCAGACGGCAACGGCGCAGGTCGAACCGGTCATTGCTGCATAGACATTTATTGTCATATGTACTTGGTTACGGTGACTAGGCCTGTATATGAGAATCAGTATGGCAGTTTCCTCGCGTTCCATGTATCAAAATCACGTTAATAAAACGCGCAGAATCAGTTTGAATAATGAAGGAAAGGATATCGTTCGTTATACCGATATTATAAGGTAAATTAGGTCAGAAAGGTAATGATTCGTCCAACCTGGATGTGGCAATGTACCGTATCGGGTAGTACTACTAGTAACGTGGTGCCTTGTAAGAGTATCAACCTCAACTGACTGCTCTAGGGTGGTTAATGCAGTACTGAATAAAGCTGATGCCTGGCGCAGCTGTTCAACGGCAGCGGTTAGATCGTGATTTTCCATACTGCTTGAAGGGTTAATCACTGACCTTGTGAAGCACGGTGCAGCTTTGTTGGACAGAAGTGTCGTGCATACAAGATGATGTAACAATATTACGTAATGAAACACGGTCAAGGATAACCAAAACAGCGCCATCTGTTCTTTTAGTTCATAAGCGCTCGTTCGTTTTGCGTGAACATTCGTTTTGAATTCGTGTGAGTGTCCTTTTGCTTACGTTACATCTTCGATTTTATGGTGGTGCTCATTCTTTTGTTCTGAGCACACGTTTATTTCGCGCGAGCGTTCGTTTTGATTTAGTGTGAATGTTCTTTTGCTTACAATACATCTTTATTTTTATGATGGCGCTTGAACTTTTTGTTCTAACAAGTGGATCAATTTTGACTTCCCGGTGCTCCTTGTTTATCCTCCTGTTGTATGTGTTTTATATGTTTCGCTACATGATTTTTCTTTTAATAAGTTCTATGTTACCAATGTTTTGCGACCAACCGTATTGTAGCATATGACTGTTTTCCTTGTGAATTATTGGTGTACGTACATTGTTAAGTTTTCAGATTTCTTCTATTGAATTTGTTTCAATTGATTTCCTTCATTATTTTTGTTCTCTTTTTTAAGTGTGCCTTTCACAATTTTTTAATTGGTATTACATATGTTTGTCATTCTGCGAATTTCTTCTTTATCATTTTTATTCTTGTTTATTTGTTGCATCGTTGTATTTTTGCCCAAACGGCCACCCATAGTTATATAGTGTATCAAAGTGATCAGAGACGTAAGTGATTTCGAAGAGCGCTCTCGAATTGAAGTTAAATCTGATATAATCTTCATTGTCTAAGCGAGATGATAATTATAATTACCTACAGGAGAGAAAAAAAAGAGATGTAGGGGGCAAAACATCCGCTTTTGAAGATGTTACCGTGAGACATATGGGACATAGGAAATTTCAACCTTTTCATCTCAAAATATTGAATACTCTATCTCAACAGTTCGCTTTTATTCCCAAAGTTCTATGAATTTCGCAAAATTACCCAAAACTGAAACTATTTCTACATTATAATGAAACTGCCATCATATTAATACACATAAATTCCTACCTGGGGCAGGGGGGGGGGGGGTTACTCGTGTCATTGCACTTCTGCAATGATTTTATGAAGACGATCAAATATTTATTTATAAAAAGAAAGTAACTTGTCACAGCACCGCTTTTTCTGCACGATGTGTAGCCTATATGATGTGTAAACAATGGTGATTATTCCATGAACGTGTTTTAATATCATTCAACACGTACTGCTTTAAGTCATTTAAAACAGGGTTTTCAAACATTCGAGATTGGTTGTTTTGTTCAATGCATCTTCTATCAATTACTGGGCATGGAGGGGGACGGGATCATACATTTGCCCCGAGTTTAATTGTTGGGGAGGGGACATAAATCCTTCTTTCCGTATATGATAACGCCCCTGACACCCTAGCCACAGTTGGCTAACATTAATTATATGTTATGGTAACTTTACAAAATGCATAGGAATGATTCCCATACATGCTTATAATTACTGGGTGGCAACACTAACATAGGCTATGGTTATCTTAGAAGTTTTAAACATTCAGTCAATATCACCATAGTAGGCATACCTTAAGAGAGAAGACATTCTTGGAAAATCTAACTCATTAATGATCAAAAATATTAGCCTTAGTTGTTGACTGATTATCACAAATGCCCCAGTTAAAGCATATCTAACCTATAACAAGGAATTGACAAGTTGCAATAAAATACAGTCTGATCACTGAATTTGCTTTAAAGCTTCTAACTTAAGCGAAGAGTAAAACAAGTCATTAAAATTATCGACTGGCAGATATAAAAATAAGTATTATTTCGCGAACAATTACTTATTCTAGCTAAGAAAATATACATGAAAAAACTGTAGAAACCTTGCTTTCCTTCAAAAATCTGAAATTACGAAAATTGGTCCAACTCGTTCTTACATTACCTGTCGTCCAGGCCTTCATACTAGTCAATATATAGCAATCCACAATGATCATTGTAAGGACCGAAATTATTCAATCTTTGTGGTCTGAAGTTACAGCAACTTATATAAAAAGCCCTCAGTTTTATTTTATAAAGCTGGCTGTCTGAAATAATATTATTGATTAAATTATTATAAGTTGAATCACCTAACTCCTGCCAATATACCTGACACTAATGTGAAATATAGTTTTGTTCAATATAAGGCTTTCAACCTCTGTATAACAATATTCTAATTTAAGTCAAATAATATTACAAAATGATTGAAACAAAATTGTATTGAAGCAAAACTTTCGTTAATGTCTTTTCTGGCAGCAATTCGAACGTTGTGTTCCGCCTACAGTTACACTTCTTTTTCTCTTTATTTTGTCTAATTAATTTTAGTCGTACGTCATTTCCAAGCTACTAGAGATATGTCCACATCATCTAAGTTTAAAACGTAAAACGTTTTTAAAATTGAAAGTGCGCCGATAATTTCAACTTGTATCAATCAATAACAGATGTTTGCTTTAAAGGGCGCCATCCTCACATTCAACTTTTAATAAACGGATTTATCTCGTGTTTGTTAATTTACGTTTGTCCGCTAACTGTTCACATAGTAACAGAATATACTACAATGAAGACCCAATCAACCCGATTAAACTGAAAAGTAGTAATCAATTAAATAAGGTAAACACTCAAGGATACGAAGTATTTCAAGATAATAACATAACATTATCTTTAATGAAAGTTTATTTAAAAAGGAAATGAGGTTATTTAATTAGAAGAAACGATAAAGATTTGAAAGTTAAGACCATAGGTATTACTCCCATTAGGCATATCTACAAACACAAAGGTAGAAAGAAATGTTACATTTCGAAGATAACCACTATAAGTTAAGTCACACTCACACCAGTAACTTAGGAATGAAGTAGATCATTGAGGAGACTATATCGGTAAATTCCATGAGATGGTAATTAAAATAAAATTAATTAGCTTTTAGTAGTTGGAGAACTAAACAGAGATAGACATCATCATTAAACAAATCTTATTAACCAGAAATAATTAAAATTCACGTTGAATCGTCGGATTTGGTTCAATAATTAAGTAATTTGTGAATTAAAATATTATTATTACCTTCTCATCCCGTCTTGGAGATGTATTCCCGATTAATTAATACATTAAAATTGCTTCACGCTATTCATTTGTAGCCTTGCATTCGTATTTGATTAAACCTAACAAGCTATCAGCCTTTAATTGTTCATTTGATCGTTAAACAATAAAAAGTGTCCTTTAATCCTACATAACCGATCTATTTCCTCTAATCGAATCCATTTATTTATGTGTGTATTTGACTACCCTTAAAATCAATCCCTTATTTACGTTCCATTAATTTACTTCTTTTTACAAATAAACACAACCCAAATGTCCTAGTTTATCGCTTTATTTTCCTTGATTTATATGTCGTTATTTATATTATTTATAATACATCATAATTATTTTAATCCTAACCAAATCCAATATATTTATCTCTATCTACTCTATTATCAGCAACTCTATTCTTTCATTCTAGATTCCTATCTCCAGTGTGTATCTATCCCGATGCTCTCCTAGAGTTGATGAGTCTGATCAGAACCTTATCCTTCAGTCTGGTCTCTCTCTCTCTATCCTGAGTTCTCTCCAGAAGCTGCGGATCTCTGACAACAACAGGAGACTAACTAATGAAGAGTGGGCGGCCATCTTGTCTTACTCCTCACAGTGTACAAGATTGAAGGAGCTGAAGTAAGTATTTTGGTGTGGATGTTAGAATCAGCATAACAGTTAAACAGGGAGTTCATATAATTATTAAAAGTTATCATCATTAAACCAACAATATATAATGTAAAGTCTGCTGTATTTTAATGTCAAGGATTGGATTTAATCAGTTTAAGTGGGTTTATTTGACTGAAAAATCTAGGCCATCGTGAAAGAAATTTTGTAGGATGTTAAGATAAATAAAACGAAATAAAATGGATAAATAGGTAACATTTTAAGAGAGGGGTTGGTAGAGAGGGTTAAAGGGGTCGGTGTGGTTGTTTAAAACGTTCTTTGTTTAGATTATTGTTACAGTTTAACTCAAAAATGGGTTTTAGAATGACAGTGATGTTTATTAGGAACAAACAAGAGTTATACACACAAGGTATTTGGATTTTAATAATTCTAGTGAGTATAATGAAGATTAAAAAATATAATTTTTGAGTTTATAAGTAATCAATGTTACTTTTTAAATTGAAACCTCCAAAAACTGTGCTTAATTATATAAATTGTATTCAACTAATATGTTTAAAATTATTAATATAAACGTAGTGAATGATGGCAATACAAAATAGCAAAAACATATACATGTATTGCTCAAAACTCAACAAATAAATTATACTACTTTAAAAAAACTGAAATGTATACCAAACAAGCAATTAATAAAAATAGTTTTTGTTGTCACAGTTTAAAAAACAGTTAATCAAAATAAGTTAATAAATAAATATTAAAACGAAAAGCAAAATAAAGTAATTGTAACTTTTTTTTTTCATAACAATACAAACCATGTAAGGCAAATCTGCATCTCATAAATTCCAGCCGTAAAAGTTTAATCGACTCAGAAATACATCAACGTCTTCTGTATGTTTGAAATACAATGTTAACGCCAAATCAGCTAAAATAATAGTTTATTTCACTCATTATTTAAAATAATAAGAAAACAAAGCTGGGACATCGTGAGCTTCATGTTTTTAAAGGTCATAATTTGATGCAAAAAATGTCATCAAAATTTCCCGTTGTTTTGTTAATGCTAATGCTCGTACTTAATATTACTTCATACTTGTATCGACCATGAAATCTCTGAATTGTCCTTAACAGTGTAATGTTTTCCCCCTCCCAACCTATAAGTCATTCGAACATCGGTTACACTCACTACATTCCCGACACCAAATCTACTTTTATCCATTTACCAATCCACTGTTACCATACTGAACCCCTTCAGCGTACCATCAATACCCAGTTTCCCTATTCACTATAGGTTTACCCTCCTCCCATCCTAACCCTATCATCACCCATTTTGTTCCTGTCACAGAGTGGTTTGTTTTCATTATCTCTAGCTCCATAATCAGTTACTTGTGTTTTCTTTGTTTTTTCATGTCCATTGTTTATTTACATAGGCCTAATAGGAATAATTTGTAGTTTTATACACAGAGACGTAAACCTCCTTAATACTTCAATATAATAATTTTCCTCAAACGAGACCCAGGAAAAAAACTACTTACTTAAAACCATCAATAAAATACCATTTAAAAAAATATATTCAGCACATGTAATATTCTCAATGCCATCCAAAAAAAAAGCTGTAAGCACGAAAACTGCATCAAGTTATACATGAGCAGTATTGCTTGGTCGGATTACAAAAATAATTGATACAGATCTATGATTATTCTCTTGTAGCCTATTCATGCTCTATCCCAATCCCCGTGTTCAGTTGCTCTTCATTTATTTTAGTCTAACTTCAACCTCTCTCCAGACGCCTTATCTGTTCCCACCACCGCCCTCCCTTCACCACCCCCTTCTGAGAGATGCATCTGTGTGTTTTTAAAGAACCTTTCAATCAATTCCATGTTTCTAACCGATAACGTCATCACTGTTTAGTACACACAGTAGCCCTACTCTGCTTCTACAAAGGTTTTCTGTACAAATACAGACATAGCTTACATCATACAGACGATTGGATTCAAACAATTTAGTTTCTAAAGCAAGTCAATCTATAGTAAGAATGACACAAATGGAACTTCCGTAAATATCTTATTAGCATAATAATATATGACTCGAGCTAGTAAAGCAATGAATAGAAATAGGTAAACGAAAAAAACAGACATTAAGTAGGTCAGTGGGTGTACAGCAGTGACTACGAATCATCCATTGTGGAAATCTTCCGAACAACATATTATTATTAGGTCACACGCCTTGTTAATGGATACGTTGCGCTTTTTTTTGTTTTATTATTTATTGCAAAACTACTGAATAGAGTAGCGCGAAGGCGAGATCCATACCCCATACAAATGTTGTACTTGAACTCTGCGATATTAAATATAGTCCTTGATATGATCATAATGTACCCTCGATTTGTCTCCTATATTTGACGTCCGAGTCCTCATCGAACTAAATGAGATTGTACCAAATATGTGTAACTCGGAACTTACCAAACATATAAAATATCGTAGAACACTAAGTAACTCATGTCATTTAATTATTTAACGGTATTATTTAAATGCGTAATGTTTGCCGCAAGAAAGTAATACATTACTTTATTGTCGATCATTATAACGAAATTATTTAGAAAATTATATTCATTTGGTTGTTATTGTTTGTTAAGAACCAAATTAAAATCCTGTTAAGCATTGCAGAATTACTGAATATAATTGTTGTGAAAAACAAATAAATGAAAATTGCGCGAAGGCAAAATCCATTCACCATACAAAACTTGTATTGTAAACAGAGAATATTTCGAAGGGATGGTACCGTCATTCAAACAATGGTGTTATCGATTTCTACATTGAAAATAGCAAACAAAGGCTTAAATTGAGCTTTCCCCTTCCCGTCCCGCCCACGCTCAACTAACTTTAGGGCCTAAATGATGCGTATTAATTAATATAAAGATATATAATTTGTGTGACATAAATTTAAAATATAATGTGAAGAAGCCAAAACTAATGATGCAATAAGTCCACGGCTGAACTTGAAGAAAGGCTATATAGTATCGACCACACCATTACATCGTTCACACAAACTATGCTAAAATAGTATTCTTCTTAAAATGTCTCTCTCTCGACATTGATAAAAGATTGAAACGAATTTTCAACGCTTTGTAATATACTTCTTACCGACATTGGTTGTTTCTCACAAGTTTGATACTTACGCCGTCACTGTATTAAACGTTGACGTCATTTACATTTGTCTTTGTTGATATTTCAACCAGGCACGTGACCAGCATCATTAGTGTGAGGGACCAGCATAATTAGTGTGAGGGGAAGATTATCGTATTTTGTCCTCGTCTTAAGCGTCAGAAAATGTATTTTTTTAAGGCCTTACTTTTAACAGCACTGTATAGTGTCTACCCTTTGTTACATAATTTTCTTCGGGAGGAGGGGGCTTCAAATATGACATCGTCCGTTAGGAGATGTCGAAAACGGGGAGGCTCCTTTATGAAAAAAAAAACACTATTTTCATTATATAGCCTACATGTGCACTTTGAATTATTATGTCCGCTGTAGCCGTTACATATAAAAGATCAATGAAACATTCCAAAGCGCCTCTTTTTACCAGTCAATAAATTGATGCAGAAAACAAACTATTGTAAAGAAAGACGTTAACATGAAAACAAACATTGCAACAGTTTAGTAAATATGCGTTTGTTATGCTACACTCTAAAAACAACCTGGTGGAATTTCACCAGTTCCTGGTGAAATTTTTACCAGGAGTTGCGTTTATATGCTACCCTATATATCCTGGTTGTTTTCACCAAGTTGCCTGGTGAATGAGATTTAACAAAATCCTGGTAGATATAACCAGGAAAGCCTGGTTAAATTTCGTGGTGAAAGTTTGACAATGTCCTGGTTAATATCAAAGGGTATTCACTTCATTCCTGGTGATATTAACCAACATTTCCTGGTTGATGCTAATACTGTCCTGGTTAATATCATGAAATATTTCACCTCTTTCCTGGTCAAATTTACCACACATCTCCTGGTTGGTGCTAATACTATCCTGGTTAATACCACAGAATGTTCCACCCCGTTCTTGTTAAATTAAACAACATTTCCTAGTTGATGTCACCTATTATCCTGGTTAATATTAAACTGATTTTCCACCTCATTCCTGGTTAAATCACCCCTTTCCTTGTTAATATGCCACCTTATTCTCCATTTAAGTAACAATGCATTCAAATTGAGAAAAAAGCAATACATAAATTATAACACAACATCAATGTTACTGATAGCTAACTTTATTTGCATCTCCATTACTTTTGAATTTTGAGTACTAAGTGAGCTTTCGCAATTTAGATTAATTAATTCCTCAAATATTTATACAATGAATTAATATAAGAAATGCAATATTGAAATCAACATTTTGAGGAAATATTTACAGCATAACGATCGTCACATGCTGAAGCTCTGATTGCTCGACATCAACTGTGAAATGTAACAGGGATACCAAGACCTTGATCAGCACTTTTGCACAAGGATACAACTTGAAAATCACTTGAACAGTTTCCAGTACAGAACAAGAAGTGGACCCTATACCTGTCTCTTGAAAAGAAAAGCCTCTCTCCTAATAACTTTTGTTTCGACAAAATTCAGCCCTGTGTCAGTAGCTTCTTTTCTTTAAAGGTATGATGTATTAGCCCCAAATATGCTAGATATTCAAATGTGGTCACCTTTGGTCAGAATTCTTAAACTGTTCTTATTACAACCTTTGAGGATATTTTCCCATTCAGTCATCTTGTTTGTTCCTTAAAAAATGTCTGAGAACAATTGGAAGGTACTTTTTGAAAACTTCTTGCCATTATAGCGTGCTATAATTTGGGGCCTATACTGACTACCAATAAACTAGCTAGGAAGGTCTTAGAAGATTTTTGTTCACATTGTTGTTGATAAGGATGACCTAATACCATTTTTTTTTTAATTTAAATTATTTACTTATTGGTAATTAATTCATATTTTAATTTAATTAAAATATATTTTACCACTTTGCACAGGCAAACCGAACATCTGTAAGACAATAATTAGGCTTCCAACAATACCATTAATGTTTTAGTCATAAGCTCATCCTTGGACCTCACATACTTGTGCAAATTATTTTAGCTCAAATAGAAAGTGGTAAGTTAAGCTTATTATAATCACAAGAAAGATTAATTGGAAAAGATTTTGAGCTAACAATTAAGTAGTTAAAGAATGGACCAAAGTGGCCTTGAACATGACATTTCTGATACTCCGACCCCGAATGACCATAATTATGATCACGTTTTGCATACATCCGCATGTCCGTCCGTGGACTCAGGAAGAAGCGTTTCCAAACAATTAACTAAACCGACCCCTACATGATCTTTGACATAAAATTCCTGAGCACTTCCACATGTCTCTTTATCACAGGCCATCTCTATGCAAGTTTCATGGAAGATGTACCAACAGGTATTATCAATTGTGGACAGAGAGATGAATTGAAATGCAAAACATCAAATTGTTTTTCATAAAAAAAAACAGCTACAATCGCATTCTTGATGTGCATCATCCAAGCCAAAGACATCCTTCTACTACTGCAAAGCTGTGTTACTTGGTAGCCTCTCTCAATTTCTCATTTTTCACCTCTTCCAGTTTGTACCACTCTAGGAAAGGAATGAAACAATTAAAGTATTATATGGTGTGTTAACGAACTAGAATGAAAAGCAGATTAATCGCTTTCTTCAGTCTACTAGTTTGTGCCATGCTTTTTGAAAACCTTATTTTTTATCAGTTTCAGTTGTAGAAAAGGGATAAATTGCATTAGCCTGCCTTTTATAGCAAGTGCAGTAACAGACTGTGTTGGCAGCCAATTAAAGATTAAAGATTCGTTACGGTCGTTTCCTCGGATCTTTTTCGACAAACAAGAAAATGGAGATTTAAGTACACACAGCCTGTGTTCGTGAACTTGACATACCTATTGCATAATAGGCGAAGGTCAAATGTGTAAATATGCATTACACGATAGTCGCTTGGAGCAAAATGAGTCAATATTGCTATTTACAGCACTTAGCCTATAGTCAAACCAAAGAATGTGATACTGGTTCAACATTGTTTCTGTTGTCATTTTATGGTAGATGAAGGAAGGAGCACTGAAAGCTCTCTATCAAGCAATTTTCTCTTCGCTTTAGACAAATTTGTTGCCATGCTATGCAAAGTCCTGTTGCTTCTGGCTGACACCTCAGTAAATAAATTGTTCAATTTCCTTAACTTTCTTACAGATCTAAAGTGGTTCCACTTTACCAATAATCGGTGGGCTATTAGCTAGCACAATTCCATTTAGATTAAACATAAATCTAAAAATGATGTTGAAATTCCCCAAAACAACAGAGTGACAAGAGAAAATGTAAAGTTCATCTGCAACAAAAGATTTGTGATTGTTTTTAAATTTGATACAGTAAAATAACATTCACTGAAAGTTTACATCTTTTCCCAACCTCCTCCCCCCCCCCCCCATTATCCAAGATAGCCAAAGTATGTCACTGCTCTATGACAACAATTTTAAAGGGGACTGACACTTACTGTAGGCCATGGTCACACTCTTTGTTTATAAAATGGAGAAATAAAAATAGAAGTCAGAGACTTGCCATCTGCAATAGAGAATGTAGGATATGCTTAAAATAGTGTACAATTATATGTTGTACAGTCCTGATTTGGCCTTTCTGTTTTGAAATTTCTAAGATACATGCACGTTAATTTAACTGAATTTCACTATCACAAGAAAATTCATCTAATATAAAATTGATGACTTCGCAGTGGCTTCAAGTTATGCTTCCACAATTTGCGGAGAGAAAGAGATCAATGCTGTGCAAAGATAAATCGATATCTTTTAACATTTAATAAGAGGAAGTGTATAGAAGTATGAGCTAATGGTATATTGCAATGATCGCAGTGACCTCAATTGACCTCTACATGCATAACTTATACATGGTATCAATCACCTTGCAACTCATTTTTGTGTTGGACTTTTGACTTAATGGTATGAATTGTAGTTGATCAACTTGTGTATAGAGATAGTTTACTTAACAGTAATACTCAACAGTATTCAGTTGCAATTACATTGAACAACACTTACCATCATAGGGCTAAGTAAACTGCAGCCTACAGATTTTTCATGTAGTTTGCAAGTACGGTAATGGAAGGCTCAATGTTGTGTGTTTCTTGTACTCTGTCATGGCTGTTAGCTCCTCTTGGGACAAATCTTCCATTTCTGCCAAACAAAATAACACATAACAGCAGAAAGAGTTATTTATTTCTGCACCTAACAGAAGCCGGTCACCTTTGTTAGAAAATAGTTTCAAAGTAAAACAAAATCAATTACATTAACGGTCTTTATTTGAGGTTTGTACCATGTTGAAATACTTGTGTAAAAATTGGTTGGCCCGACGTTTCGATCCTATCAGGATCTTCTTCAAAGGCTAATTGACAAGTACCAGTAACAGAAGGGACAAAAACACGCACAAAATACAGACAGGTTAATGAGCATGGTGAACACAAAGAGATGAATGAAAGTTGATTAGTAGACAAGGGATGGAGAGAAGAAAGAAAGAAACCAACGGGGGAAGAGGAGAGGTAGGAGATAAACAGTAGAGGGACAAAGAGAGGATTAAGGGAACGGGGTTGGAAATAAACTGGAGAAGGACAAATACAGAAAGGTGTGGAGAAAAAAATGTGGAAGAGAGCTATGAGAAGAGGAGTGAAGTGGGGGGAGGGAGGGGAGAAGGAGGGGTGAACAGAAGAAAAGTTAGTCATGTCCTTCCTGAATGTTGAGCTCATGAGGTTGAATGGTGCGGAGGCGTTGCATTCACAGCCTCTCTCTGCTGATTCGTACTAGGTCAGGACGGCTACCTAAGGATTCAATCCCCTGTAGGGACATGTCGTTTATGGTATTGTTGGGAAGGTTAAGGTGTTCTCCAACTGGGGTGTCAGTCTTCATGGTGTTGACTGTGGATCTGTGACCATAGAATCGCTTCTTGAGGGTGGTTTTGGTTTCGCCAACATACTGGATGCCGCAAACTCTACAATAGATCAGATACATGACATTAGTGGTTGTGCAAGTGATGTGACCCTTAGTCTAGTGTGTGAGTTGCATGTTGTGGCTGGTGATGGAATTGGATTCAACAATGTGGTGGCTGCAGATGATGCATCTCGAAGTTCGATCACATTTGAAAGTACCATGCAGAATGGGAGTAGTGTTAGAAGTTAGAGGTAGAACATCAGCACGCACAAGAAGGTACCGTAGGTTGCGGGGTCGTCTGTAGGCGATGATGGGTTTTTCAGGGACGGCTCGTTGGAGTGAGGAGAATGTTGTGGTTGTTAGAGGTGATTTGCTGAAGAGGAGGAAGATTTGGGTGGAAAGTAACAACCAGGGGGACCTTGTGTCGGAATCTCGTCCCTTTTTGTTCTTCACTGCCAAAGTAGATGATCTGGAAAGGGAGCGGACTCTTTGAATGGCTTCACGCACCCTTCTGGCACTATGGCCCCTGGCAGTAAGGTGTTTTTCCAAAGCATCTGTATGGCGAATGAAAGAGGAATTGTTTGCCATAAGTAATCCTGTTATGGGCAGTTCAGTTTATTGAGATTTACACCAAATTCATGATCTGCTGTGCCTAATATGGAAATATAATCTCTCTCACTGACAGTGCTTCAAAACCTACCTCTGGGGAGTATATTTGTAGAATAAGAACATGAGATGTAATAAAACTCATTTCTGTTTTATAGTGTGAGGCTTATAACATTAGGAGTGTAAAGCTGTGACCTAGTGATGTGGTGTTTCATTTGTACATTTCTCATGTGGATAACACTTAGTGTGACTAGGCCTAGGCTATACCTATATCATTGCAAGGGTAGGCTTAGCCTAATTAATTTCAGAAAAAAATTGTTTAAGTTTGACAAACAGGTACACCCCTCCCCCCCCCCCCAATTTACATTGAAGTATAGTCTAGATTGTGATTAACCATACACAAGTTTCTTGGTTTTTATACATGAATAGTACACAATTACAATTTTTAAAATTAAATTTCACATTATCAATGCATATAACCTAAATTTACTAATATAGCTTCACTGGTTATAGTCTAGCCTGGGTAAGTTTTACACTCAGAGGTTAATCTAGACCACTACAATACATGCATCACTTGCAATTTTAAGCAATCTCTTCTTTCACTGTCGGCAATCACTAATAACCATTTCCCGAACATGTAGACCACTAGTAGTATAGCCTAGGCCTAGTCTTTTTAAAGCAAAGACAAGCCAGGCCTATATGATCTAAGACTAAAGTGTACTGACCCAAGATTAGAGCACAAAGGTCTATGCATAATTTCACTATAAATGTGTGGCTTTGATTAGGTGTGCCCTCAGAAGCTACCGTACACCACAATTACTCGAATTATCACAATTACTCGAAATTACTCGAAAAAAAGAAAAAGAAAGTAATCACTGGAAGCGGCCGTTAATTAGGGAAGGACTTGCTTTGAGTATTAAACACAGTAAGAATATACTTACTTAGGTCTAGACTTAGGCTTAAGAGTCCTGAAGTGAAGGTACTTACTATACAAATACAAGCCTATACTATCTCATAGCCAGTACAGTGTATTTACTACATCAGGGAATAAATATGGCCTAGCCTAACAACGTAAGGGCTAACCTTAGGCTATACTTCAATATCGCGCGTACTGACTGTAGCACAGAAATGACAACATTCACCTTTACATTTAACACTGATTTAAGGTTACTCATACCCTATTGATCTAGCAAGAATTTGACTTCGTCATGTGTAATAATTAGATGGTTATTTGCACATTTCTTCGTGTATTTGAAAGTTTCTCCTGCTTGCGATTGTCGTCGTAGGAAGCTGCTAGATCGAACGTCTTGAGTCGCGACTACCAACAAATCAGAGGCGAGGATTTCAATATGCATATAATCTATTTATCATGGTTATGTTAAAATCAAGTTTACGCCAGGACGGATGGAGCGTAACCAGGATGATGTTAACCAACGTGGCCAATAACCAGGATAATGTTAGCAAATTGTTAACCAGGACATTTTCACCAGGTTATTTTTAGAGTGTGATAAGATACGAGGTAGCTAACCTATAT
>JAIPMN010012312.1:0-15211 GCA_020650975.1 Apostichopus californicus
TCTTCACACGGACCGCACCCGTGATACGTATCTCTCCTCCACCCACAATCCGATAGACACAAAAAGCAATGAGAAAAAGCCCACTTAGTTTAGCGAAGATCTCTATGATAGGATATCTGATATATTAGGGTATGGCCTATAAGAAAACCGCCGGCCTACAGAGATTTTTTATATGAAACTAAGAAGAAATGATTCATTTTGCAATAAATTAAATACATACATGGTGTTAGTGTCAATCGGTATATATGATGGAATTGCTGTTAGATTCCTATTGGAACAATCGACGTTTCGGCTCACACATTTGCAAACCTCGCAGACGTTGGAATCTAAGGACAAATTTCAAAGAAGTGAAATTTATTTATAGCAACATCAATAAAGCATCCGTATATTTAATAATAACTTCTTTGGTTGTGTCCATGACTAGACATGTCACACAACACTGTAAATATTAACCAAGATTGGGCTTTCATCAGAGCGGTACGATTTGCCCTCTAGGCTAAGCGTAAAAGGAAAGCTAATTTCAATATGATCATTTTCAATTTTGTATTTATTATTATATTCGCTGAAGCAACTGAGAAGTTCTTGTCTTTATAATTTATAAAACATTACGCGTAATTGCTTTAAAATATTACTTTTAAATATTACAAAAGTAATCAAAACAGCGAACATATAATACGATAGGTTAAATGTATCATCAAAGACTGGCGGCTATTTGAAATAATTCACCCCTCGCCTCATACCCTTGGATTATTAGTACAACTTGTGGCTGGTTTGAACTGTCATCATAAAAAATAAGTCTGGTGATTATGAAACGAACGAACTGTACAACATTGATCTCAATTTACCAGCAATGCTATTAAACACTGCAAGATAGAGAAACTCAAATGTGCAAGAAGCAAGGTAAATGTTCCAGATATTGCAACGGAATGATACTCTCTCTCACTCTCTCTCTTTCTCCTGCTTGGATTTACGCCTTGAATGGTAACATGTTGGCCCTCACTTACCTAATAAGCGACAAGGATCATTTCCAGAGGCCACGCAGATGGCGGTGATGGCAACCATTAAAGCATAACATAGTTGAAAGATGTCCATTGTAACGTAAAGAAAAACTCAAATTGACTCTGCTTGTAGGTGACAAGCGATATTAATAATAGTTATTTCATATATTTCTTCATCGCCAAAGTGGACTAGTGTAATACGTGCAGTGATTGATATAATTCACGAAGACTTGTATTGATATGTTATACTGAATAGTTTCGCGTCAACAAAGAACGTAGCCGTAAGGAAATAAACCCAATAATGCTATGAAACCGAAATTAAAAAATGAATTGAGTGATAATTGCGCGTTCATTAGGACAATAAGGATATACTTTATTATGACAGGTATATGACAGGAATATACAGTTCATGCATCAAGAGAAATCCTCTTATGTTTTATCAAGTCTCCGAGAGTAATTTCTGGTTTTATAGCTGCGGTTATATTTAATGATGAAATTTTTATCATCAGATTTTCACTTTCAGCTTTGCTGATTGTTACAAAATATAGTTGCGTGCGCCGGTTTGTGGCTGCACCATATGGGTAGTCCCCGGGGGACACGTGGTTGTGGTGCACTGTGCTGCACCAGGAGAGATTAATTGAATTGTGCACACTTTGGTGTGTAGGTG
This sequence comes from Apostichopus californicus, assembly GCA_020650975.1. Classification (NCBI taxonomy): domain Eukaryota; kingdom Metazoa; phylum Echinodermata; class Holothuroidea; order Aspidochirotida; family Stichopodidae; genus Apostichopus; species Apostichopus californicus. The sequence continues at coordinate 1,666 of JAIPMN010012312.1, forward strand.
TGACAAGTTACCAACGACCAAGGCTAAGTTGTACATGCTATGATCATTTAGCGCCTTTGAACAATTTCTGTTGATTTTGGCGCTATATAAATGGTTTCTGATTGATTGATTGATTGATTGATTGATAGATTGTCCAGTCCAATCCAATCCAATACACACATAATGAAAAATTAATTAGGCAAGTGCAACACTGGTAAACAAAATTACGTTGTCATTATATTATGTACGTTGTTGCAAACACCAATTTAACAACATTGCATCGAGAAAAAAAACAATTAATTTTACTTACAATAAAGTCAGTTTTTAATAATATGCGTGCGAAAGAAAATAAATTCTGACAGGAACCGAATGCGAGTGCTATATGGTAAGACAAAAGAAAACGAAACTAAATGAAACTGCCTGAGTATGTCATGTAAGGGGTGAGACGTTATCTTTTCCCACAATGACAGTAGGGCATTAATATGTTATTAAATTAAGGCACTTCCAATTTTCATGAAACTATAATGTACATTTTAAAGACTGCATTAAAGAAACTTGCCAGTCGATAAAAATGACCTCGTATCTTTGCTACAGTTTAATTTTTGGTACAAAACACGTCAACTCCAAAAATGTTGTTATCTGGAAGTCACTGGGAATTGAATGAAAATTTCACTAGCCTGGGGATGCTGAGAATACCTTGCTCTTGCATATCATCATAATACATCTTCCCACTGCAGGCTATCCTTTTAAGACATTTCAATAAGGTATAGATAGAACGGTTTAATCACATCAGAAGGTAAAGGTTTTTGCTAAATTGGTCACCGGGTAAGAATTTGATAGCCATTAATAGTAAAGAGCTTCTATAATCAGGCGCGTAGTAGCTAGGAATTTGCCAAGGGAGGGGCGAACATGTAGGCAAACTTTCAGCGCCGTAGATTCTGAATTGAAAACTATCTAAGCGTAGCGCCAGAGTTTGCGCTACGCGTACAAGAAAATTTTGGTTGAAAATGCCTCCCAGATCGCTGGAAATGGCACTTCCCAGGCCTTGTAAGTTGCATCTAAGCTTGAAATTACTAGCGATATCATAAAAACATACAAACAAAATATGCTCAAGGGGGGGGGGGCGGTCGCCCCCTTCGCCCCACTTGGCTACGCGCCTGTCTATAATAATATACATTAATAGTCTAGAACGTGTGCAGCCCAGATTGTCGATAGACTCATTTCGAGGGTCCGCATAGTCAACCTTGCTCTAAGGAAGGAAACGGCTACTAACAACACGTTCATCTAGAAATTTATATTTTATATTTGTTTTATCGTTATCGTTTTGCTGCCGTTTACATGGTCACATGGTTACATCATTCCACTGAACAACGGAAACGACTCTTCTACGAACTCTGCAAATTACAAGGTTTGACTTACACCTGACAAAAATGTTCACAGTTTTTGCTGAAAATCGACACCACCATCTCTAGAAGGTTGCATTGACCGTCTATAAATTGAGTGACATCATTTCAATTAGCGAGAATTCGGATATTTTTGTCATTTACAGTCTCTTGTGTACAATATTAACTGAATTGTGTAGTTCTTTTTTTACATATCATTGATGATTAGTAAAAAATGGGCTTAGTCATGCCCATAGGATAGATAACATCAAAGCTGTAAGCGATTGATTGAGGAATGTTCAGGTTGGAGAAGGGGAGAAGCGAGGATACACATTCTCCAGTTTCAGTTACAGTGTTAAAACGTAAGGTTTCAATAGCAACTGATGAAGAGAAGCAAAGTTGGGCTGTAAATGTTGTTCCAATAACTACATATCTAAACATTTAAACCAGAGCAAATGGGAAAAATTAAATGTTTTTCAAAAGTAGTAACATTATATATATATTAGTAGTTTTAAATATGATGTTCTAAAATAGGATTAAGAGGTAGGATATAATAATTTTAAATAAAAAACCCTTAGACTGTTTGTAATGCTTGATATAAAATATTCTTTAGGAGACATATTCACAATCACGGGTTATCTTATTGAGTAAACGCTATATTTAGCATTCTGTTATTAACAAACATTAACTTCCAGTGTTTGCAAATTTGTTGGTGATAAGAATGCTACTGTTCACGGAGATCATTTCAATCGACTTCAATTCAGTGATGTCAAATTACACTAAAGTCCTGTACATAACATCTTCGGTCTGGCATAAACTATGATTCAACAATGGTGAGCTTTATGAACATTCATTCGGTGCAGTTACGTTATGTAAATAGAATGTAATAAAAATGTCATTCAACATTTAAAATTTACATGTGAACGCATGACAATTAACATCAAATTGATTTTAGCTGCATACAAAATGAACTCCTGTTAATTTACAATAGACTTCTTTTAGATGTACCATTATTTGCTAATATAATTTAGCGCTCTCAAAATTTTCTTTCAATGTAACCTCAATTCAATAAAACATAACATATTTAAGACAGGTACTTTAAATATTAATATCGCCGTTGAAACGTTTCACTGCTGTTTTATTTTTTATTGAATCCACAAGAACAAGTACCAATAAAAGCCTATTAGTTTTGATCTCATTGAATTTAATCTTATTTCAAATTAGCTTTAATCAAATTCGTTCAATGCAATCTCCATGCAATAAAACATAGATTACGCAAGACATGTAGGTACTTCAAATATTAATATCGCCTTTTAATTGTTCTACTTGCTTCACTGCTGTTTCATTTTTATTGAATCGACAAGAATAAGTCATTCTCTCATGGACAAGTACCAATACACGCCTATTAGTTTTGATCGCATTGAAATGTACTATTCATGCTTAATAGGTTAATATTCAAGATAATGAAGACAGCATTGAATTAAATTTTAACATGGTTTGTGCTGACTGTTTCATTTTTATTGAAACACAAATATCTCATTTTCTAAGAAATGCAGTTAGGTTTGGAAACAAATAAGAGAGTATACAAAATGGCCTTGCAGGTAAATCGGGGATGTAACAAAGTAACAACGAAGAGTATACTGCGACTATGAAATGACTATAGCTACAACTGACAAGTGGTTCATTTGCATATCAAAAGAAAATTAATGACGCACCGAAATGTTAAATATACAATAACACTTTATACAAATGCATTATCAAATAAAAAATATTTACTTTGTAAAAACATAAGCATTACTTCTAAAGTATAATTTTCTTTCAACTTGATAATTTTGTATTTAATATCCAAAGATTTTCTTGGAAAATAAAGTGTAAGATGAAATGCGAGATATATAACAATAATAAAAACAATAATTTTTTTCTTTGAAGAAACAATATTTAACAAGTTTATCTAAATTTGTACATACATCGTTAATGATGTTAATCAAACCTGGCTTGATAGACAATGTAGATGGGATATGTCTGTTTACTTGGTAGTCTATATGCCGTGGCATGCAGAGTTTCCTGGTATTAATAGAATTCCAAATTTACAGTTTAATTAAGACATAACTTAAACGCGGCTTAATATCACTTTCTACCAAATAAAGTGCATTTGGTTATCATCATATCTGCAACATGTTTCCAAGTTGATGTGGCTATACGTGTGTCTGTCATTCAGCACCTGAAACTCACAGAGAACACAGTTACTATTGTACATCTTAAATTTGTGTACCAAAGTAAAAACTGGGATCGTGCTATGAATCGGTAGCATGTGCTATGAGGTTTAACTGGTTTAACTGAGGATATGTGTAATTCCAACTAATCCAGATGTTGGAATTACAAATATTCTCAGTTCTTACTGTAAACCTAATAAGCACATGATACCGAAATATCAGATTTGTCAACGTATTCAGTTTTTACTGTGGTACCAAATTTTAAGATTTACAGTAGTTACTGTAATCTCTGTGGGAATCTGCTGAAAGTACAGGTAAACGCCCTGATATAACTTAATATGCAGATAATCCGTAATACCTCCATGTTATGGCTCTCACGGTGGAAGTCAGTCAATGAACCGGTTTGTTCGGTTTTTAATTAACAGGAGTTTAGTTTCGTCAATTAAAAATAAAATAAATGTTTAAAATATTGAGTAAACTAATTTGCTTTTCTTTTCTCCCTCCACTTGCTAGACCTTATCATTTTGTTTCTCCTGTTCTCTCTCTTCTCCTATTTTGTACTTCATCTGACTCTTCCTCTTGGTCTAACTCTTTCCTCTTTGTTTCTCTTCTTCCTCCTCGACATTTCCCCCCACTTTCGTCTTCGTGTTCTTAGCTCTTCATCCCCAATTTTTCAATATTCCGGTCGACCCCTCTCACCCTCCCCAACTATGTTCATGGCAATACGTCTTGCTCCTTCATTTTGTCCATGCCCTCTTCTTGCCGATAAGATTAAGTAATTATTGAAATTTCGGTTATAAGCTACATGTTTTTCTTCCTTCTGAAAATCTTTAACAACATACCGGTCAGGTTGGTACGGTGCTAGCTGTCGTCAGAGATGTAAACTGCTTGAACCACCATGACTGTGATCCCGAGACTGGTAGATGTTCTGGACCATTTTTTAATGAGTACACCGGGTTTAACTGCCAAATGATTGAAGAACTAACGACCAGCTTGATAACTACACATTTGAAGTTAATCAGTTGTTCCCATTTCGAGGGCTTATATTCTAAACAGACATGTAGGTCTACATTTGGAATTTGTATAATCTGTAATTATTTTGTATTCCGTATCAAGTAGAAATTTCAACCATCTTTAAAAACTGTAACTTAAGGTCGACTGCAAATTCCTATACTTAATCCTCTATAGATTTATTCTTAAAAGTTTCTATATTTATTTTCAAAAATTGTGATACTTTGTGCGAAGTACTACTTCCGAAAAATGACTACGCTAGGCCATGCACAGACTGTTTATCATCAAGTATTTCATTTTTTATCCCACGACCTTGAAAACATACGTTTATCCTATACATATGCCTGGCATCGAGTTGAAAGTTGTTGATATTTAAGAAGAGCAAATAATTTCTACAAAGGTATTCGTAATTAACGAAACAGATCTGATCAGATTATGTTCTTGTTATATAAAGTGTTGTATGTTACTGCAGTTTGTTAGCTTTTTCTAGTGAGGAAAAACCCAAAGAAAAATATATTGATTGTATTGTTGATGATAATTGTTAAATTGTTAAATTGATAAAAGATTAACCTATTAGCTTTGAAACATTTATTTATACAGTCTTATGAACATACATTTCATTAGATTGCCTAGACGTTTCTATTTAAAGTGACTTTTAAATTTAAAGTGATGTAATGCATTTGCTATTATACTGTAAACCTTACTAAGTGTATAGTCGTTTTACTATACTTTATTTCGATGATACCTTGTTGTTTTATAGATTTACAGCAGTTTAGCAATTGCTAAATTCCTCAACATCTGCCAAGTGTTTAAGTTTTTCCTTTAATTCTTATAATCGTTTTGAAACATTTTTGTTTCCCGAAAGGTAAAACTATAGAGTCACTCTTACCGACCTTGCAAAATTGTGAGGGGGAGTGGGATTGCAGAGTCGGCAATGACTATAACGCGGATCGCGATGTCGGTTATTACTATTACGGTTAGATTCGTCCAGCATACAGAAACGTTGTACTCAAAGCCAAAGGGAAGTAATGTATTTAATGTATACAAGTTCATGCCATGGGCCTTTATACCTCAACTGAAACGAGTCCAAAATCTAGAACTGCAGTGAAAATATAACAGTGTTACACACCACTTTGGTTTACAACTTTTGGTAGCATGAAACATATACATAAATAAATATATAGGCCTAAATGTCACTTTCTTCATATCATGTAATAATAATAAGTAAGTAAAATTTATATAGCGCATAATTAACAAAGCTGCTTAAAGCGCTTTACAAAATAATGTAAAACCTAAAAACAAATAGTAACAAAAACCAAAATATTAAATATATAGAAACAATAAGGCAAAAACACAAAAAAATAATAAAATGTAAAAGCCAAAAGCCAAAAGCAACAATATGAAAAACACACTCGTACTAAACGATACTAAAAACTAAAACGCATATAGTCCAAAACAATTTCAGAAGTATGTAAATAGTAAAAAAGATTAAATCATAGTCTATGTTTAAATATAAATAAGTATGACAAACTATAGAACAGTATGACAATTATTGTAAAAGCCTAAAACAGATAGTAATAAACACCCAATACTAAACGATTAAAAATAGAACCCTAAACGTAGTAAATAAATACCAAAAAAATAAATTTAAAAAAAATGTTAAGAATTAAGTAAGTAGTTCCAAACGTAGTATCTATGCAATAAAAGTTAAAACACAGTCTATTACACAGTAAAAGCGAGTCTGAAATAATATGTTTTCAAAGCAGTTTTAAAAGTGGTAAGAGAACTGCATACACGCACAGAGTTCGGTTAGGCGTTCCATAATCTGGGAGCGCTGACTGAGAAGGCTCTGTCGCCGGTCTTGCATCTTGTTCTCTTCTCCTTGAGCAATTCCTGTGATGATGACCGTAGGGTTCTGCTGGGTTTGTACGGTGTAAGGAGACAAGACAGGTAGTAGGGGCGAGACCGTGCAGAGCTTTGTAGGTGAGTAGGTTAATTTTAAACTTCACTCGAAAATCTATTGGTAGCCAATGCAGCGATTCCAGTAGTGGTGTGACATGGTCTCTTTAATGCGCGCAGCATTGAACGATACCCCATTCATTGCACCGTTAGCAAACCATTGATTAGACTGATGGGCCTATACTCTTGAAATCCTTGCTTCTTAGACCTGTGGGATTGTGAAATGTCCAATCGGAAGTTACGAGCCATGTTTTCCTAGTTCCCGAAATATATCATTAGATGTCGCTTCCCTATTGGCATTCCCTACAGTAAGTGAATAATTATGTTGCATCAATGATTACCGCCTCCTTAGTCTCGGTGTTGATATGGAAAAGCGGTTGTCGCTACAATGCGAGAACGAAACTCGAGTGCATGGAATGAACGCAACTCGATCACGCGTCTGTTCATCTTACCCGAACATATATCGTTAAGCGCCAATGGCACATGTTGCATCATGGAAGCAGATCAGTCTCGGATAATGGTGGGGACGCGTGTCTGTTCTCTGATACTTTCTATTTTTTTGGCAAATATACCTCCCAGATCGCCTGAAATAACACTTCCCAGACCGAAACCTCCTTAAGTTTAAGATCTTATGGCTAAGAAATTTAGCTTGGGGAAAAAATGGGCGTCTGCAAAAATAAAATCAGGGGACAAATAATCCAAGTAGACTTTTGTATACGATGGGTCTGTGGTCCTTTCCCAGAAAACAATTATAGACTGCCGCAAATGCGATTTCCGTCCTATATTTAACAATTGTGGATGAATATAATAATATGAGAACTGCTGCATGTCATTTGCACAATGCTGGATCAAACTGCGCCAAGTTCAATACAGGGGAAATTTAAATGCAGCGTTTGGTCAAGGCAAATGGGTGGAGAAACGGTATATCATGTCCCCACCACTGAAAAATTTGGTGGGGACGCGTCCCGCTGTCCGCACAAGGATCTGCGCCCATGCCTACACATGCTAAGGCAGCAAGGATGCTGGTCTCACTGCCAAACAATCACCGTTTTTTATCTTTACCTTGGCATCACAAGATGTGGATGGAACGATCACAAAATATCACAATACCGATCCCACATCCAAGTAATGTTACATGTTTTCTTAGTTCAAGTTGTTAAAAATATCTATGAATCTGCTTCACATCAGGGTTAATGTCTATTTTTATAAATGTCAAATGCGTCAATAAAAGAGATGGGAGAAAAAAAGGGTTAATGACAGTTAAGCCTAAGGCTAGTATTGATTGTTAATGAACTCATAAAAAGGTTGTTTAGCCAACATTCTGTGTTCCTGCAGTATACTAGTTCTCCTAGTTTGAAATGGATGACTAATTTTCAGAAATGTTCAATTCAGTTGGAAAATAGGATATTTTTCTTCTTGCGTTTCATTTTTCTTGTAGAAACCTCTTCTAAAACATCAGAGAGGACTGGAATGGAGAGTGGACCCTCATTAGAAGCCACAGATGGCATTACCATCAACTTAAGTAAGTTACCATTTCTTTGTGGAACTTTCCAAACCTTAATAATTGGTGGAGTTCAGGAAAAGGAAGTTAACTGATTTGAAGGAATGTATAAATTGTTTGGTGGTTGTGTGTGGAGAGGTTACAAGGTAGCTTTTACCACTCACCTTCTAACCTCACATTCCGGGGGCGGAAAAACTTTCTTTGAAGAATATTTGTTTTGTAATTTTCATTACTTTCATTATATGATACATACAAATATTTTTCATCGAAGCAATATCCAGTGGTCACAATGTCCAGCACGGAATATACAATGATATTTTTTTATTGTCTTCTACTATGAAAGTGGCAATTCACCTTTAAATGAATCATTGTTCACTACAATTGTTGCTATCATTAAGCATATGTCTTGATTATAGAGTTTTTAGAAAATTTCAGTAAACGTCACAAAGTGCACTGGGTTGTGAAATCATAGGGAGAGTACCTCATAGCACCCCTTATACTATTTATATAGTTATATTTATTAAATGTATTATTGTTCTCTACAATTTTGCAATCAGGAAGCATATGACTGGATAAAAGAAATATCAACACACTTCTGCAGATTCAATAATTACACTGAGCACTGGGATGTGGAATCATGGGTAGGGGGTTCTTCCTTATATCAGCCACCCCATGAGGAAAAAGTTCCGCTTAGGCCCAAACACTAACAAATTAATACTCTGTAATATGAATTTTCTTTCAAATTTGTAAAATACTGCAGAATCTTTTAAAATAAAAGCTGGATAGAAAAAAAAATTCTCATCAGTTACAAGAAACACAATTTATGCCTTGTATCTGTAATATTGTGACAAATAGCCTGTTCCTTAAAAATTGCCATAACTCGTTCATTTACAGGAATGCAGTATCCCGCAAAGAGGCTTAGAAAGGCTGATGCTTCAGTGCTTGCGTTAGATTTTTTTAAGCTGCCATCAGCGACATATTTGAAGATGACCTCTTCAAACTGAAGACCTCACTTACATCAAGTGTCATTCACCTATCGTGAGAAGTGAAACTTCATATAAAAGATTAAATGTTTTACAAGTTTGCAGAAGAACTTTTAGAACAATCGTCGTCGATTACCAAGAAATTAAGAGGGACCACATTTCCAGACAAAGTGAAGAAGGAAATGTGGCATGAATTCCTCAAGTATAGGTCAATGGACAAACTATTAAGAAAATGGCAGAAACTCCTAAATGAGGTCGATATTCAGAGGGAAGCAGAAGAAGAAATATTCCTTTTACAGTATGCCCTGGAAAAGAAGTTTTCCTCCCTATTAGCAACCTTGTTGGAAAGTGACATGCCAGCAACAACCTTACAGGTGTCCCCTGAAGCAATGACTCAAACAGAGGAACGGACATTGCGGTACCGTGCTGGTTATGTACCATATACATTAATAAAAAATACAACAAAATGAAAAGCAATGAAGTTGCTGCTCAATAAGTAAAATTTTATCTTCGTTGTCTCAGGATGAAAGCCCAGCTGCAGACTCATTTCTGGATTTTTCGGATTAGTGGATTAAAATACAAAATAGAGGTGGCATATTTCGAGTCAATGACAGTGTATTTACTTTTTTCAAAGCTCATAGAAGATACTGTAAGGTCAACCGTATACTTTAACGTGAATGGTCTGTATACTCCTCCGTGGTAAGCTTTGCACAGCGTTACATAGCCAGCCATGTCATGAATATTCATATAGTCTATTCGGCTTGTCTGTAATTTTGGAAGGTTTAATGTTAATTAATAGGTTTCACAGTCTAATTCAGGAAGATATGGGTTTATTAAATCTATATTATCATTAAGTTAAATGCATACAACATATCTGCATATGTTTTGGGTAAAAGTGTTGTTTTTGTTTAGTAAATAGTTAAAGGGATTATTGAATTGAATTGAATATATTGTCCACAATCGGCAATTTGGCTTACACAGGTCGTAAAAGAAAATCAAATGCAATAGTATAAGTATCAATAGACTGCGATACACATACAGTAATACAAACATATATCCAGCAAGTCCTACAAATAAGAACCTTATCTTCTCACTTGTGAATTAAATATATGGATAGAATTAGGCACAAATGAGTAACTGTAGCGGGCCCTAGGTGTACGTGGTGGGCATAAACGCAGTCCAGAGCGGTTGTAAATGTAGTGCTCAAACAAGGGGTGTGTTGGGTCGTTGCATAATTTATTTCACTTTAATGCAGACCCTCTCATGGTACAAGCACTCTAACGAAGGTAAGTGAACATCGATAACCCGCTGAGCAACTTTCTTGGATTGCCCAAGCATCTTCACATCGATTCTTGTAACATTGGCAAAGTAAAAAATTATGTAACACTTTGAATGAGGGATTTATAGAACAAGGTCATGATAGTTTTATCCACCCTGAGGTTCTTCAGTTTTGAAAAGAAATACAGCCTCTGATTTGCTTTCTTATGTACAAATGTGGCATTACTTGACCAGTCAATTTTGTTACTCAGCATGGTTCCTAAGTAATTATATTTATCTACTTTTCTACATGTTCCACATGAACATAGATGGGAGCGTGAGTTACTGGCTTGCGACGGAAATCTATAATCAGCTCCTTAGTTTAGGACACATTAAATTGTAACAAATTTTCATCGCACCACTGGACAAACCTTGCAATCGTGGTGGCGTATGAGTCAATGTCATCTGACAGGTAACCAGTAATGACAGTATCATCCGCATATTTGATGACGCTACAATCACTGGTCATACTCTGACAGTCGCTGGTATACAGGGAAAAAAGCCAGGGGAGAGGACACAGCCCTACACTTAAATAATTTCCCCTGAGTAGAAATCGCCTACCTTCACCCTCTGATGTCTATATATTTCTAAGGAAATCATGAATCCATAGGGTAATTCGGGGAGATACTCCGTATGCGATTAATTTAGTTGTAAGCAGTAAGTGTGGGACAATGGGGTTGAACGCACTCGAAAAGTCTATAAAAGTAGATCTCACATACTGTCTATCTTGATCTAAATGAGGTTAACTTTGTGCAGATATGTCAACACCGCATCACGAACCCCCTCCCTGCTATATAAACAAACTCCATGGGATCAATTAACTTATCTGTAATATTGAGAAAAAGATCCATTATAAGTTTTTCGAAACATTTCATGACGTTACAGGTTAGTGAGACGGGCCGAAAATCATTAAGCTCAGTTGAATTCTTTTACTTGGGACGGGTGTTACTAATGACGTTTTCCACAGTCGTGGAATCGAGCCGATGTCTAAAGAACATTGAAAGAGTTTTTTGAAAATCCCAGCCAGTTCAGTTTTGCAGAGTTTAAGGATCTTATTGCATAAACCATCAGGTCATTGTGCTTTGTTGGTTTTCAATGATCCAAACACTACCCTAACTCCATGTTCAGTAACGCAAATCTCATTGTTAAACTCATTTTTTATTAATTCACTAATCAACCGACTCATAACTACATTGTTCTCAGTTGAAAGTCGTACAATTCGAAAGTTTGTGTGACCTCTGACCCGGGGGTCACCGACTTCTGTTTGTATCCAGTCAGCATTTGCATAGTTTTCCATGCACCAGCAGAATTATTTTCAGCAAAGTTTCTTTCTAATTTGTCTTTGTATGTTTGTTGACATTCTTCGACTTTACGTTTGATGCACTTCTGTACCTCTTTCACCCTTGTTTTGTTACCTTCCATTTGAGCTTCATCCTTTTCGTTGAGTAAATCTCTAAGTTCTTTGTGACCCACGGCTTATTAATCGGATAGATTTTGTAGGTCTGAAGAGGGATGATTGTGTCGACACAGAAGTTAACATAGCTATTGCCAATGTCCGTCGCCTCGTCAAGGGAATTAGCTGATGAGAACAATAGATCCCAGTCGGTGGTATCCAGGGTGGCTCGCAGCTCATCTGTTGCTGTCTCCGTCCAAGCGTACCGTTGCTTAGTTACCGGCCAACTTCTTTTCAGCTTCTTGTACTTCACAAGTTGTATTTTACTATTGAGTAGTTTATATACCAGAGTTAGACAATTAAGAAATGGATTAGTTCTTTCTAAAAACAGCCAATTACACAATAAAAAATAAAATGCTTGTGCGCAGAGTTTTTCTTGTTTCCACTCGTATCCTGGCTTGAGTCTCTAGTTAACTTGGTAACGATTCCCAGGCTAGTAACGCTACCACTGGGGCCTTGTAGTGCTGCTGTAAGGCTGAAAGGTACTTGACGTTTGGCTATGCAATGAAGCTCAGAAAGCAACAATTAAAAAAAAAGCCAGTGCCACTTGAATCTGTAATGATTTTAAACTGTGGTGACTAAAATCCCTTTGGAGTGGACATAGTGAAAATAAATCTGTGCGAAATTGTGACAAGTCATTAGCCTAAGATATATATTATATCATTCAGAAGCATTAGGCAAATAATCATGACATATGATCAAATTTATGGCTCACTTGCACGACTTATGGACCAAAATACTATAGTGACTTTCTGAAGGCCCAAGCTAAAGTATTCAGAATACAGAAGGCTATTTATTTGGCTAATTTATCTAGGTCTGTTGCTATTTGTATTAACCAATATTGGCCATTAGACTTAGCTATTGAAGAAGGCTATTTATTTGGCTAATTTATCTAGGTCTGGTGGTATTTGTATTATACCTAGCTACGTATACACTTGAGTCTTGACTAGGGGCCAAGCGGTAACACATTCTCTCGATTGAGACTTTCCGGGAATAATCGAGAATAATTCCCGGTAAAAATTACCAAAAATCCAGAAGTACGGATGAAATGCTGTAACAACTCAAATTTTAGAGTTAACGTTAGTCCTTGACCTATCACAGTACATCACTACCACTGGTAGCACAGTGTATCATTGCATCGTGAAACCGATTCCTACACAAAATAGGCTATACTGGTTTCGCCGTTATTACCAACAAATGGCGCAAAACCTTTACCAATCGTGAAATTACCATGGTAACGACCCACGCAATGATAAATTTTGTCATCAGACTTTTCAGTTACTCCAAATTGGCAGAAAGTGCCACATTTGTATGATCCAATTTTGGAGAGCTAAGTGATGGATGTACACGACAAGACAATAACAAATCGCCGAAACGATGCGCAAATCGACTAAAAAGTCATTTCTTTCTAGCCTAAATTCCCAATATTCCGTACAAGATACGACGAACACAATGGAGATTCATTTTGCATAACTTACCGGGAAAACAATCGGCCGAATTTCGGGTATTCACGAAGAAAAAGTTTTTTCTTCAACAGCGCATCTCCTTCGGCCATGACAACACAAAGAATAACTACTGCGCATGCGGTAAGAACAAGGGAAAGCTCTATGAGTAATCGGCTACATACGGGCAAACAATAGAGGGCGTTGGGAACGATTCGCCTGAGTCGGACACTTCCTATGGTTCAAAAGAATTCTGATCGTTCTCAGGGGAAGCCTGACCTTCGTGTAAAGTCATATATAAGCTAA
>JAIPMN010012313.1:0-12096 GCA_020650975.1 Apostichopus californicus
CCAGACACAGCATGGATAGAAGTTTTACCTTATCATCTTTGCTCGCTGCCCATTATGATAAAGAGCCGCAGAGGATTCTGGGAGAAATCCAGGTAGCGTTCATCTGTTTTCTGATCGGTCAAGTCTACGATGCTTTTGAACAATGGAAGCAACTAGTAGCTCTTTTATGCTCTTGTGAAACCGCGATTTCAGAGTACGGACCCCTCTATTCTGCTTTTATTCAAATGATGCACTTTCAACTGAAAGAAATCCCCGCGGACTTTTTCGTGGATATAGTCTCTAGAGATAATTTTCTCACGTCGACCCTGAGGACGTTCTTCCAAAACATACGGTCCTCTGAAGCTGACGAAACTTTGAAAGAGAAATGCAGGCGATTCCAGCAAAATTTAACAAAGAAGTATCGATGGGACTTTGAAAGCGAACCGGATGATGAGGCACCAATCATCGTTGAACTTTGAACAATTTTTGTGGAAAATTCCTGTGACTATATCTGTCAGAGATGGTTAATACTGCAGTCACATTAGCTAAGATTTAACATTAATTGGGAGATGTCACAGATTAAATGTTGATTCACACAAAAGCTGAAGATTCGGTCAAGTCACATATTTCTTCTTCTTCTTCTTTTTTAATACTTTTCTTCACTCACGACAGTGGTTATGTTTTTGTAATGGAGATGGATTTTGCAGATGCTGTTTCAAAAATATTCAAGCTCTTTACATGACCTTTTGATGGCATTGAGTTTTCAGGGTCAACTCTATTAACATTTCTACGGTCTTGGAAATATGAAAGTAAAAACAAAGAGAAAGTAAAATATATTTATCCTAGTGGTATCTATGACATCACTATGACATCACAGACAGGTTTACCAGATAACAGCTCCTCCCAGAAACCACTTTTAAACTACCTAGGATATCTGCCAAAGGGAGCAAGATTTTTCTTAGCTGTTTGGGAAAGTTGTTCTTCACAAAAGATCTGTCACATACGTATAAGCCACAGATCATGGTTAGCTTTTTGTTCCCTTTTAATAGTAAAGTAGTAAAGTCCTGAGAGAAAATGTTTGAAGATTGTACAACCAGTTGTAACATTTATGAGATGTTTTAATCAAAAAGATAGTGAAATAGTAAAACTTCTTGTTTTGTAGAAAAGCTGATATGTATATATCATTGCTTTTGTGGAACAACTTGCAAGCAAGGCATCTTGCTGTTAAATTATTCCTTGAGAAATTGTTAAAGAAAACTCGAAAACAGTTCGAATAATGGATCAATTTGTACTGTTTTGAGGGATGATGGGTAAACTTGGGTTAATAAGGAGGGTGAGGAGAAAGTGAACGCTGCTGGATATGCAAGTGTTAGTGGGCGGGAACTGGTCGAAGAATCAATTAATAATGCTTGAGGATGATCCTATGTACAGTAATATAACCAGAAACAAAGAAAAATTGTCAAACGACAATATAGAAACTTTTATCGGTTTTATTGAGGAAATGCTTGTGGAGAAGATCATAAGGTGGATTTATTATGATAATAATAATAATTTCTGATACAAAAAATAAAAATAAAACAACAAAGACATTCATGTATGGCATGTTAACTTAACATGTACCCATAACATGTAATTTTCAACATTCAGTTCCCTTTATAGATTAGAAAAATGATCAAGACTGCTCATTTAAGATCTGTTTCCATAGCAACGTACAAAAAGCAAATTTTGGCTACCTAGAATAAAGAAATAAGGGTAAATTTGGTAATCTATCGTATAAGTTTTTATTAATTTGTACGTGAAAAATAAAATATGTCACACATTGTGATTAAAATTGTACAACGTATCTTATAATGAACTTTATACAATTCTTGGAAAATATCAGTTAATACCTGTGACAATCACATCAGAAAAGTGTCTTTCTTTTGCAAACAATATCTTTTCTTTTTAACCAATCGATAACTGAATCACTTCTATGGATTTTTCTGATTTCTAAGGGTCAATCCTGCTTGTCAAATTTCAAGCTTATTAGCATTTTTTTTCTATCGGTTTGAGTTCAAACCAATATATTCTAAAGCATGGAAGCATAGTACAACAGTACAAACCCCAATTTCTGTGTGAGTCCCCTTAACGATGAATTCTGTGTGAGTCCCCTTAACGATGAATTCTGTGAGTCCCCTTAACGATGAATTCTGTGTAAGTCCCCTTAACGATGAATTCTGTGCAAGTCCCCTTAACGCTGAATTCTGTGTTAGGTTGTAAACAACTTTGCATCATACTAATCCGGAAGCAATGAAAACATTCTCAAATCATTGGATGATTAATTACTTCTACGAAACATTCGTTGTTGATTTGCCTTTTTCTAAGTCTGAAACTTAACTGGAATATTTGCCCAAATCTCAGTGTACTCTTGAATTATAGATTTTTTTCCCCTTCCAAAATGCCACATTTTCTGTTAGAATATTATTTTTCTGTGAGGAGATATAATTTGTACAATATAAACAAGAGACTATATTGAACTCTGGTTTATTGAATTTCAGTTTACATTTCCTTCCTCTCTGTACCGACAGCAAGTTATCTTGTACCTCCTTAGAGGATGAAAAAAGTCAACAATATTCTGAATTGCAACTGGATTACCACGGTGATTACACTCACTAGGGTGTTGCCAGATACCTTCATGAACATCCACCAAAATTAAAAAATAAATGGTATCTTCACCATACGTCATTCTCATTGGATGTGTTTGACATCTGCTGATGCAGACAAGTGTGGGCCATCGTAATATCCTTTAAAGGATTAGGTCTCTACCAGGAACTTCTCCACTCCTTCAACATGAGCTTGCTAATTGCTCATAAATATATTTTCAACTGATTACAACCTTAACTTTTTTTATTGGCTTTGATATACTATTTTAATTTATGTAGTGACAAGTCATGCATTTAATGGCATTCCTGAAATATTCAGGCTGATGATTAATCCAACGCGTGAATATGCATGAGTATGCAAATTTTGTGAATTTTTACATAGGGTGACCTCACAGTCTCTTTCAAAAACATGACTGTAAATTGAACCAGAAACCTTTCAGCCATATCTTCTTCCTCACCGCTTTTCTCTTCAAGGTCATCAAGAACTGGCTCAAATACGCTACAAAGTGATAATATAATAAATGGTCCCTTACATTCAAACATTTTTAAACGACTTCCACCGTCCAAAAACACTTTTCGTATCTAAGACCATTTCATTGTCTTGACTTAAATACTCGTCAGTATGTACGAATCGTTTTAAAGGTCTGGCTCTCCGAGGAGACAACTTTTGCAAAACTTTTGGCAATTTTCAGAATGTTAATTTTGGGAACTCTATGGATGCCCTTTAAATATGACATTATTTTCTCTCTTTTTTTGTTGATGTAACATCTATCATTTTTACTCCATCTTTTATAAATCGTCTTAGATTATGAAAATTAATGTAATGGTTTAATGTTGCTTATACGGTAGAACTCACTGATCCATGAAATATGTTTAAGCAGCTGATCAAAATACAAAACAAAACTCCTAATTTACCTTTTGTTTATAATACAGTTCATAATTCAAGCGAAATAATTTCTGTAACAAAAATATACAAGTAAACAAACGCATTTAGCTTCAAACGAGAAACGTGACCCCCAAAGTTCACATACTCTGCATAAAAAAATAACAAAAATGAAAGGGCAAAAAGTACTGACAATTTGGTAAAAATACATAACAAACTAAAGCAATACAATTCCTTTTGCAAAATACAAAAAAAATGTTGACTGCTTTCAAAATGTTGAAAGAGCCACACTCATTTAACAGCCAAACCAACAACTGTTGCAGTGATAATGTGCATCTAACAAAAAACGAAATTGGGTTAGGGTCTGCTAAAGATTGACCATTTGGTGGCGATACTTTGAGAAAGATATATGTTTAATATGTTAAAAAAGGGCACTTTGGGTTGACTTACAAAGAAGAAGAGGGGTGGGGGGTGGGGAGAGTACAAAATAGAGCAACAATGATCACAGAACCACACAAGGACAAAGCTTAAAATATGTTGTTTTCATACAGAGAGAAATGTTGTCATCCACGCATTTTCTTTTTCCATCCTAGTTAAGGGATGACATGAACATTTCATGTGAACAACAGTCTAACAGACTGGATGTTTTAATTGTGAGTGTATGTCGTAATAGTTTGTATTATATCCCATTACTATCTATACAATTTAAGAGCATAAATAAATCTAACAATACTCCTGAAAGGCAAACATTAATGATGACAGCAATTATGGAGGGGGGGGGGGGGAAGGGGTGGGGGAATTTTAAGGATATGCTACTCTCTCCACCTCTCTTTCTCTCGTCAATAGGTGAGCACATGACTAATCAGCTGTGAACACAATAGGTCATTGTTTGAGCAAGAGGACCATCAGGCTGTTCAAATAATGTAAAGATGTTGGATTTAATCACAATATGAGGGGATTAAGGCATCACAACAATGAACTTGGGGACCCGGGACCAAGGATAGATGGGCCCTAAAGTGAGCCCTTGCGAGACTGCACTAGCCGATGAGGTTTGGTTCGCACATCTAGATGGCATTGAGCCTGTCACTTTCGGACAAGATGTGTTGCGTGCACCTCGTGTTAGGCCCGGGGGCCCAGAGAGGCACTGGGGCTTCGTCCCCCCTCTCAACACTCTGGCGTTATGCCATTGAGGTATATAGACCTACAAAAGGGTACCATGCAGGTGCTGCGTGCACATACTACATGCAAAATAACTTCATTTAGCTCACACTACTTCCTGTTCAAATCGGAAGGCTAAATCAAATGCACCTTTTAAGCCAAGGTTGCGAAGCCTCTGGAAAGACTATTTTTACGGTTTAAAAAACAAAAAGAGTACAACATTAATTAGAAAGAAAACTAACGAGATATTCAACATTTTCGAAAAAATGTGTCAAACCTTAGCCAAGTGATGTGAATCAAAAACAGCGCCAGGAATTTTCATGTTAACATATGCATGATCCACCATCATAATTATAAATATGATTAATCTCAAGGCAATAAGTTGTAAGCATTTTTTTAACGTGCACATTGTTTTTGCGAGAATCACCATAACACCCAACCAAATCTGCAACAATTCTGGTATGTGCACATGTATTTAAATTGAAAACAATCTCTGTGCCCTCCCCTCCCCCCCAAAAAAAAACCCCCAAGAACTTTTGATTCCTCCATGTTTCCATAGCAATGCATTTTTCTCCGTTGACAATAACCCTTAATCCATCATATGCATATGTAAACGAATGAAGACGTTACACGTTAACAAATTTTACCCCATATATAGCTAGAGTTTTTTCTGTTGGTAGATATTACGTGTCTACATTTTTCTCAAGAGATGACTTGAGCAAGTCAACCATATGTCAACAGAGACTCATATCGAGTCATAAGCAAAGCAACTAGGCGATCCTCCCGCCCCTCTTGCCCACTTCGTAAACTTTCCACGGACAACTTCTAGGCATGCTGCTATAGAGAGTACCACACCCTATGACAAAATGTTAGGATAGTTCTCATTTCTTTATTGGATGAATGAATCAACCCAAAGTTTGACAGTATATTTACATTTCCAAATAAGATTCCATACCGTATAATAATCCAATGTCAACACCCAAATAATTCTTAGCACCGAGACTTAACCTATTACTTACAAAATTAACAAAAAACTTTTGTAGACTTTATTCGTCAGCTCTGGAGAGCGGTTTTTCTTTGTAAAGAATCAGAACTTAACAATACTGACATATTTCATTGTTATTCTATCTATTATACAGTGGCAATAGACATATCTTAATCTCCGGGGGCAAACAGAAAAAAATTTGGTACAGTGTTTATTAAAATGCAAAACAATGGGTACATGCAGACAGAAACGTGCCAAATAATTTTAAACTCTTTGACCTCCCCAAACCACCACCACTTACTTCCTCGTCTTCTTCAAAATAACCATGCATTTATAATGAGGTGTGTGTTTTAACGAGTAACAGCAACAGGATTAACAATCTCATCAGTAGAACACAAACTTTAACGCATGTTGCTTTTCTCACTTTGATATCTACTGCTAGAAAACAACAACAGTAAACAAACAAACAACCCTTATTGTAAACAGCACAAGTTTACTGGGGCTATGTTGAAGATTTCAAGGTTGGGCAGGGAAAGGAACTAATAATTTGTTAAGAAAGGCTGCCAGTTTTGTGACCATCTCTTTAAAATCCTGTGGGCTTATGGGCTATGTTTGATAGTTGGATGCAAATCAAAAGACGGTATATATCGTACGAAGAGAGATAGCTCTTACGATTAAACTACATCTCTACCTCTAGAAATTTGCAACTGAAATGTGTTCTTCATGTTGCAGTTTGTGTAATCATTTACCCGCTATCCTGCAGTAGGCCTATCGTATTCCATGGACGGACCAAAGATGACGGTATGTGCAGACACCGCTGTATCACAATAGTCCATCAAATTAGTTTCACACCGAATTACAATATAATCAGGTCTAAACTTAGCGGTTTTGCAACGCAAACATTTAATCATTGCATGAATTTGTTGGACATAACAGTTTTGTTCTCAGCAAATATAACAGAATCATAACTATAAGGACCATTTGAACACAAACGGTGTTTAAACCACAAAAATGCTACCATCCACGTAGTCATACTGATTCATAAGTATGCTCCGATGCAAAATATAGCGTCATCTCCAGTTTTTTTCATTATTCGTTTTGTATTTTAAATTGTAAAGAATTATTTGTGAATATTCATTGATTTGTATGGCTCAGACGAATACATAATCATCGTCCGGTGACTGGTGAAGTAACCAAGCAAAAAATAACACAGATTAAGAAAAGGATATGGGAGGAAAATATCAGATACTGGTGGGGGGGGGGGTCTGATTAATAATATTCCTAGGTCAAAGATAATAGGAAGAGTGGCATAGATGTAAATCTAATGTCTTTTGGTTAATAACATAAAATGCCTCTTCAAGATAACAACCTCATACATTCTTTTAAAAATAAAATTCTGCAGAAAAGAAAAATGTGAATTTAGCATATGACCATGCTCTTACAAGAAGGCCTCCTGCACAATATAAATCTATGCAAATTATCTGCGAAACAAGAAGGGTAATTTGTACCGTTAGCTGCTAGAGTCATGTATACCGGAATCTGGAACAGTTTACAGCATTATCTGCAACAGTGATATATATGTATATATGTATATCTGTTAACAAAGTCTGTTCGAAGTATCTCTTTCGAGATCCGGCTTTAGGAATCACAAATGATTTTCGAGTTGGTTAGCATCATGTTTGATCTCTAGAGTAAGGCAAATATGTCACCAAAACAGAACTAGTATTGTTCGATACAGGTGTCAAACGCCTACAGTGGAATTACGACCTTCCTTACCGGTTTTGAACGTCTGGACATACAATCAGCGTCCATAGACTAGTGGTTATGGTGTCCGCATATATAGCGGGAGGCCCGGGTTCGAATCCTGGAAGTTTTTTCACTGTTCTGGATTTTCCAACTCACTACGATTTCCTCAACAGTAATATTACCATTATCTGCAACAGTGACATAAACCATTACCTTAATCAGGAATATAAACTATTATTGTAACGGTAAGGTACTAGCAATTTCCTTAACAGTGATATTACCCTTATCTGTACAGTACCAAATAAATTCAACAGTAATATAAACCATTACCTTTAACAGTAAAATAAACTATTAATGCAACAGTTAAATATAGCATTACCTGTAACAGTTATATTACCTTGTGCATACAGTAGTATATACTATTATAATAAACCATTATAGTTAGGTCTGTAACAGTAATCGATACCATCCTTCATAACAGTGATCCATTCCATCATTTCATCACAGTAATCCCATACCATCGTTCAAAACAGTAATCCATACCATCATTCCATCACAGTAATCCATACCATCATTTCATAACAAAAATCCATACTATCATTTCATAACAGTAATCCATTCCATCAATTCAGAACAGTAATCCATTCCATCATGTCATTACAGTAATCCATACCATCATTAATAACAGTAATCCATACCATCATTACATAACAGTAATCCATTCCATCATTTCATAACAGTAATCCATTCCATCATTTCATAACAGTAATCCATTCCATCATTTCATAACAGTAATCCCATACCATCATTTCATAACAGTAATCCCATACCATTCATTCATAGGAGTAATCCCATACCATCATTTCATAACAGTAATCCCATACCATCATTTCATAACAGTAACACATACACCATTCTCTGCCACAGTACCCAATAACCATCATGTATGTTTTACACCGTCTGTTAAGATAAGAAAATAAAACAATTTCTATTTTTACTTCTGCCAAAAAGAGAAGCGTATATTATATATATTTATATGTATCCCACACATTGCTAAGACTCTATTTTGATCCAACTAATCTCTTTCTGTTAATCTCCTTCATCCCACGTGGGCCGACAGCTCCTCATCTCCGCTGCAGTCCGAGTCCTCCTTCATTATCTCTTGCAATATTCGTCTGGCTTTGGCGACTCTATGATGAGATATATCCAACGCTTTGATGACCTCGTCCTCCGGGAAGCCTTCTGTCACCAGCAACCGCACACTGGGATCGGGATGCACGTTGCCGTTCCTCGTTATAGGCTGACTGGATTGGCTTCTTGGTTGAGTCGTCGCGCTTGGCTGTTTTGTAAAAGTAGTCGAAAGAGGTATTTGGGAATTATATCCTGAAACTGGTAGGTTAAATTAGTTAATTACATTGTGACCTCAGAGCCAGCTTTAGGGCC
This sequence comes from Apostichopus californicus, assembly GCA_020650975.1. Lineage (NCBI taxonomy): Eukaryota > Metazoa > Echinodermata > Holothuroidea > Aspidochirotida > Stichopodidae > Apostichopus > Apostichopus californicus. The sequence goes on from JAIPMN010012313.1 coordinate 8,837, forward strand.
ACATTTGCGAGCTTTGTTTCAAATATTATCAACCTGCAGTTCTTTGGCGACTGAACACCTCTAAGTTTTCCAGAAAATACTGGAAAATAACAGCCAATATAAAAAAATGGGAATGTAAAATACAACCGAACATAGTTTGTACCAACAATAACGTTAAAAGTTGACATCAACTAGAGCAGTGCTTTTCTCAACCTATTCTCTCAGATTCCCCAATTGGGTGAAAAAGCGTTGCCTCATTCACCCCTCCCAAAATAGTTTTACAAAATAGGTACCATATTGTTTGTCAACCACTTTCTATCACATATTGTATGTGACATCTAGCAATACCATTCAATCAATGTTCATGTTAACTGTTACGATTCACTCTACAATACACAAAGTAAAATGTTCATGTTTATCTGTAAGCCTTGGATATGGAGTGATAACAGTAGGCTACGAATGTTCAGACCACTGAATTACAAGCACTATGGAAGAGTCTGCTTCTCAGAGTAGATTCCTCCATTCTTAAGAACCATTCCCCCCTCCCCCCCACCCCCCCCCATTCCCCTTTCTTCTCAGTTCATCCCGAAGACTATTCAGTTCTACCCTGAGGGTCCACATGGACCCCTGATTGAGAAGCACTGAACTAGAGTAATAAACAGACCTGGTGTCACCTTCCCTCCATTACTAAGCATAATAGTTGCTCTGGAAAGATTTCAAGATTAAGGCACTTTAGTTGACAAGTTCGTCAGGGCCTACCTAAGATTGCAACTGATCAAACTAATGCCCCTCACTCCCCCCTCCCTGCTCCCTCTCAGATCTTTGACTGCTCTGAGTGAATCCCCTATATGTCATTAACACCCGGAGGCCTTCGATTATAGCGTTGATCACCAGAGGTGCCGAGAGCCAAGTCGAGCCTGTGGATAATTATGTCACTAGTTCCCCTTCTTGCACTCTCCATATTTTCTTCAGTTTATTATGAAAATGAGAATATCTACTATTTGTTATCTCATTTCCCCTCCACTTTGCTCCATATTTGCCCCAAGCCTCCTAATTGACTCTCAACCCCTTGCTATAACTCCCCCCCCCCCGGATTCCCCCTACCAAGTATGTCCTGTTATTCACAAAATCACAAAGTCACAAAAAGCAAATTCAATTCAAGTTTTTCAACTACTGAACTTCAAGTACTACTAAATAAACAGAACAACTAACTATTCCAGCTAATGGAATGCATCGTCACGGGTTCTTAGTAACGAATGGCAGACAGAGGGAAACCAGGAAAGAGCTGCTTTACAATAAGTTTGAAAAGGGAAGTCAGACAATTAAACACAATTAACACATTCATTACACTCAGCTAACGAACCACCAAAGACCATCCACATCACGCATGGGCAAGTCAACCACAATTTAATGTACATAAACTTATGAAATATGGCATCAGACAAAAAAAACAAAACCCAGAACCAATTGTGAATATTTTAAGAGGAAGAATTAGTACCAGGCAAGATCTCAGATATATGAATTCATGATTGCTGATGGAAAACAAAGTTAGTAGAGATGAAATGATTTACCTCCGAGGTAGGTGACATTCTCTTTGGAAGAGGGGGCACATCATACCAATCTTCACTGTTTGCTAAAATGAGAGAAAAAAACAAAACAAATGAGTCCAGATCTCAGACAAATAGGAAAAAACAAAAAATTGACTAACATTTATAATCATCATCTGTGTATATTTACACAGCACAATTATCGGGAACTAATTACATAATTAACGACTCTCAAACTTCATATCTCAGCCCATTGTTTTTAAATATGAGATGAAGTCACCAGTCTGTAAATCAATTTTTTCAATCTTTTACTGTTGGTACATTTCACCACTTGGATGATACAGATAAAACGCTACACTAAACTGGCAAGCACTTACGCTGGGAGTTGCATATGTTACGGGGATTTTTCCGCACAAGTTTGGCATTTGTCATGTTTAGTACATATATACAGTATTGCCGACACCTCGCACCTACTAATTATATGAATATGTTTGATGCTTAATGTCACATTTGAATGTTGCTTTGGTAGGTTAGGAACATTCACACATTTCCTCCTCATTCTAACATAACAATATCTATGTAGAACTTACAGCTACCTGTCTGATCCTAAGCGAAGAGTCCTTTACTAGTTTCATATAAACTCATCATTAATTTGTGTCCCACAAATTTTAATGGAATAATCTGTTGCTACATTTAGAGACTTCCATTGTCTATGACTTAATTTTTAGTCTTCTTCTGTTACATTTTTAGTATTTTGCTTAAAATCTAGAGTCTGCGTTTCCGTTTTTTCTCCCTGACGAGCTATGGACGAATGCCTAACGTAAATTGATCTCGCAATCAATCCGTGTCTTGCCGGGAAACGGAGAGCAAGTTAAGCAGAAAAGGTTGATCTTTTGCTTTACCTAGTGGAGGAGTGTCAACAAGTGGCTGCCGTGGTTTTGGTTTGTCATAGATGTCTTCATGTACAGGATCTGGGAGTGATAAAAAAATAAAACCAAATTCAGACAATAAAATACACAAATCAAAAAAGGGAACAAAGCAGAAAACATAAAAAAAATTAAAAATTAGAACAAAAGGAAGAAAAGAAGATATATAATGAGAAAAAAAAAGGCAGGACCGTTAGTTTGGTCGTTAGGCCAGATGTGCTATCACACACACAAAGTTATTCCAGTAGTACACAGTTAGGCCTCCAATCTACTAATATATCTATGAACACAAATACAAAGATAACTGTATTATTTCAAACCTTTTCAATATTTATAACCATTGAATATTCATTAGTTATTACACATAACATCACGTACGCAATGGGGGCTTGCTGACTATGAACAAACTTAACAGAGAACACAGTCATATCGGTACCACCCAGTTTCACAAACTTTGTTACGCCGGAGAGCCCCACTACCGTGTTCACAGATAAATAGGCCAAACCACAAACCACTTGCGTGCCAACAATGTCTGACTCAGCATACTAATTCACACACCTCAATTCTTAGCTAGATTGCTGACTAATGGCAGTTCTCTCTTTTTATTCTTTCCTTGTATGTACCCTTCATTGCCACAAAAGATGATCTTAACATATTGAAAGTATTCCATACAAAGATATATTTTCTGCTGACTAACATACAAGTTTCTTTTCCATTTTCTTTCAACGACCGAAAGTGACGTCGCCATGTTAATTGCTAACGAAGCTAGAACGACTGAAAGTTAATTCTTGAGTACCTAAAGAATGTC
>JAIPMN010012331.1:0-29436 GCA_020650975.1 Apostichopus californicus
TTGTCCGGTAGAAAATTTCAACCAAGCAGAACCATTGTGACATTTTCTGAAAGACAACTTCTCTATCTCTCCAAATCCATTTCAAGGAAATTGATAGTCACTATTAAAGGGGAGGAGGAACAATGCTGTTGTGATAGGCCCTCTAAAATGGATTACCTAAGCATAGTTCACTCTGCAGATTGAATAATAATAATAATAATACATAATTTTTATATTGCGCCAAACAAACTATGAAATAATTCTCGTAGCGCTTAACATAATAATAACAATTATAACAGCTATGCTTTGGTGAAAAAATACGTTTTGAGTGCTGATTTGAAACCGTTCACAGTATTGCACATTTTTACATGTTCTGGAAGTGAGTTCCACAGGCACCGTGCATTGGATGTGAACGTTCTCAAGCCGTAAGTCTGTGTTTTTACTCTAGGGATGAGTAACATCAGCGATGAATTAGAGCGAAGTGAGCGTGTGGATGATGGTCGGAGCTGAAACAAGTTGGTGAGGTAGCTTGGTCCTACATTGTGCATACATTTGAACACCATCAGAAGTAGTTTGTAGTTGATTCGTTCACGTATCTGGAGCCAGTGGAGATGCTTTGGTGAAAAGATACGTTTTGAGTGCTGATTTGAAACCGTTCACAGTATTGCACATTTTTACATGTTCTGGAAGTGAGTTCCACAGGCACGGTGCACTGGATGCGAACATTCTCAAGCCGTAAGTCTGTGTTTTTACTCTAGGAATGAGTAACATCAGCGATGAATTAGAGCGAAGTGAGCGTGTGGATGATGGTCGGAGCTGAAACAAGTTGGTGAGGTAGCTTGGTCCTACATTGTGCATACATTTGAACACCATCAGAAGTAGTTTGTAGTTGATTCGTTCACGTATCTGGAGCCAGTGGAGTTCGATCATGGTAGGGGTCATGTGATCATACTTCCAAGTTCTAGTAACAAGACGTGCGGCGGTGTTTAGTACGCGTTGTAGCCTGTCAATTTTACAGCCTGGTATAGGAATAGAGAAGTCTAGTTAAATGGATAGCATCAGTCTTTCTCTTTAACCCTCCAAGTCCGGTCGTACACAGTCTTTGAATGTGAGAAAAGTTAGATGATTGAAAAGATAGCCTTTTAAGAAATCATATTCCATTTCAAGCTAAGAAAAGAAAGAAAGTCGTATATGTGAGACGGCAAGTTGAAGTTGGGTCTCTATGATGAAGCCACAGGAAGCTGAAAATGTTTCTATTGCTTCAGCTCATTGCTGCACGGGAAAGAGCGGAAGGAATCGATAAGAAATATACTATGAGGTTTCTTGAAGTTGCTGAAATGTCTTTAAAAAATTGCATAAATAATTACATTAGGATGCGAATTATATTTGGGAACGGTAATTATTGATATTTCCAGTTGTTGTGTTTCCTTGTGAATTTTTGCCCATTCGCAGAGATTGAGCGAATGAAAACTTCAAACGGAAGACTTTGTGTCACGTGTCTGTAGACAAATAAGAGAAACGCTCAAACCAAGATCTCTGCCAATTGGCTGAAAAGTACATCATTGTGATTATACGATTATTTACTACGCAATAGTTACAAGAAAGATTCTTCAGACTGTCGGGATTGCATGCATGCTTTAGTTTGCTTAAAGGGTGTGAAGACTCGCGCAAAAAGAAACGTCTAATGCCGGTAATTTGACCTAGTTTCGAATGAGGTGTAACAGAAGTATTAAACACTACCATCGATCCCAGAAAATAACACACGCAGTTTGCTACCGTCGGTAATTAGACACTAGTAAACAGTCAGTACATACAGCTGCGGTCAATACCCACAGCACAGTATGCAAACGATACAGAGATGGACATCTCAGGTCCAGCTAAAGATAACAATTAAGGTATCACGTTTCATTACGGTCTGCATTTTGTAGCGACACGAACAAAACGTCACTTGCAAGCAACAGAAAGTTAACTTTTTCAGATGGCCGCACGCGGTTTGGGGCGAGTCTTCAATGCCTTTAAAGTAATAATTATTTACATTAATGTGACATCAACCTTTATTTTGCGATCTTTTCTGGATCTGGAGATTTTATGAATTTAAAACTTTGTTTTTTTCTAACACTTTGTGACATTTTATAGTGCGTGATATTTTACGATAGTCATATTTGACGAATGTTCCAATAAGGTTCATCCCTATCGGATCCTGCTTTTATATTTTAGAAAGGATTCGTTGAGTTATTGTGTACAAACCAGCCCATTATATCAATAACAAACTCAGTTGCTTTGGCAACAAAAAAACACAAATATTAGTTTCTCTGTCACAATTTTTTTGATATTTATCCTGAATATATTTTTACCTGTTTTTTTTTTGGGTGGGGGTGTTTTGTTTGGTGTCATGGTAATTAAAATACTGATAAAAACACTGGTATTGATTAACTAGGGGATTAATTTATTTACTTCCCATTCGCATGGCCGATTAGTATGATTACAGTAAGAAGTTTTAGGGTTTTGTTGTACCGTATATATTCGTGAAAGTACTGTTGGCTGATCTTGTATAATGAAAGTTGTATCTTTTCATTTGCATAACAATTTGCTCATTTTGCATAACATTTTGTGATACCATATACCTGATTGAGTTAATACCTGGTACTGACATTTACCAGTGAATCTGTTCCCATTTGTCATCTTCTCAAAGATGTTATGCTCTGTTAACTATCGTTTGATGTGTATCAACTTTTTGTTATGAAGTACCTGATATCAAAGTTAGCTCCTAAATTATTAAAATTAGATTTGGGTGATTGATAAAAAAGTATTTGTCCTTTAACATTTTGGTCAGTCATAGTGTAAGTATTTTCTATGTCACATATTGGCATAGGCGGTTGGACATAGGCGAATGACGGATTTGAGGAACGGATTGGAACTGAAAGTGGGGAGAGAGGGAATGTTCTTTAAATTCTGCCACGTTAGACCAAACTTGGAAACTTAGGCCACACGGAGGAGCAAAGTCATTCACATCTGCTGTACCTTGGTTTCTTTGTTCCCCTCATCCACTCTCTTTCCCCCCGCCATTTCTTCCCTCTTTACCCCTCTCTCTCCCCCTTTTTCTCCTCCTTTTCCTCCTGTTTCTCTACTCTCCACCCCTCAATTCCCTTTCCTTCCCTTCCCTCCTCTCCACTCCTTCCATCTCATATCTAATTGTCTCCTGCCTCCTCCTCCTCCCTCCCCTCCGGAAACACTGTCATGCTACCCATTATTAGGTAACTGGATTTCTGCCCCCAAATCCCATACCATCCCCTTCTCATATATTAAAATATGACTTTTGTTCCTAGCTTAAAATTGTAGTAAATTTTCTTTTTTGTTACTTGAAAGCTGTTTCAATTCTAGATCTGTATTTATAGCACTAGCCTTAAATATTTTCAATGCTTTTGTAATATCGTTTAACTTAACATTCTTTTCTTCTGTGATGGTTGCGATCACCCTTACACTGAAGTACAGCTGTTGAGCTAGTGTTCTTATGGAGTTCATTCAAAGTGACAATATACCACCCCCATTGGCAATGTTTGTTGTATAACACAGCTATATTGCATTCTTTGCCAGTGACCTGCTCAACTTTTAGTTTAGAGTCGGGTTATTTTAATGCCATTATCTGTTGTTTTTAATTAACCACATCAAACCGACATGTCAAAGTCGATCAGATGTCATCAGAATTGATTTCGTTATGGAATGATATCCAAAGGAAGAAAAATCCTCTGTTGATCAGCAGCAGCCCACAGGGAGATTTCAAAAGAAATTAACAGATATATGGAACTAACTATTCATGTCATACAGGCTTTAGCTTCCTGACTGAACTTAAAGCGACCTTTTTGAGTTGATTTTTATAAAGTTTATTGGATGAAATCTTGTAAACAAATTAGTTGTATGTTTAATTGAATATTCTATTCTCATGTCAGATATTGACAGATCGTACAAAGGTACAAAGGCCAGTGTGAAAATTAAGGCAGTCCCAGGCTTGAATGCAGATACATGCTAAGCCCCTGGTATTCAGTGTGGGGTTCGATACCCTTCGCAGGGTCGCACCCTTCACAGGGTCGCACCCTTCACAGGGTCGCACCCTTCGCAGGGTCGCCAACGATTCTTGGATGGTTGCCAAAAAAATTGGATGAAAACAAAATTGAAATTGACGATATTTGTGATGAAAACTTGGAAAAATCTCGAACATATGTATCTACTTCAAATCCTGCAAAATATTATGCACATTGCAAGAAACCATAATGACCCCTAATCTTGTAACCAAAGGTCACTTTTCAGCCTTGGCCTACTTTGCAAATAGAGGGCTAGTGTAATTGTTGTTATTGTCATGATGAATTACAAGCAGAAACTGCCATGTTTCTACAGTTTGACAAATATTTAATTTTGGAGTAACCAAAGCAGATCGACTTTAAAGAAAACTTAGTCTTCGAGGTGGAAAATGCCACACTCATTAATTTGTTATGAATTCAGTAACATGGCAAAGTCTGCTTAATGGCAGTTTGCAGAGTTTACCAGAATTTCAATCATGACAGAGATAGAAGGTTGAGAACTTTCTGTCTTTACTTAAAGTTATAAATTTACCAGATTAAATTAATAATAAATAATAATAATAATTAAGAAATAAAGATGAATTTCCTGAGTAAAGTCAGGTTACCCATCATCCCGTTCCCTACATAGAGCGTGGTGGACGATTGGCTAAGGTGTTGGACTCGTGATCCAAGGATTGCTGCTTCGATTCCTGCCTAGTTCATTACGTTGTGTCCTTGGGCAAGATGCTTTATTTGAATTGCCTCTCTCCACCCAGGGGTTAAATGGGTACCTGTGAGGTAATTTGTCATTGGGCGCAATATAACTGCAGCAGCCTGGAGGGATTGTCTCTGGGACAGGTTATCATTGACCAGGGGTAATATGATGTCTGTAAAGCGCTTTGAGACCTATTGGTGGTATAAAGCGCTATATAAAAGTGGAATATTATTATTATTATTACATTACACTGAAAAACAAAAGAAAGTCAACTTTCCTGCATAGTTCTATAGATCCAGAGCACATCTTCCTCACCACTCATGTCTTTTAAAGTAGGCTAGATTAATTAAGTGACAGAACTTTTGACTTTTGCGGTCCTAAAGAAGTCTGCTTTGTTCAACATGACCTGAAAGCTACCTTTAAAGTGACCTCTTCTTAATTCTATTTTGTATCTTTCCTCCACTGCCCTTCCTAACTTTCCTCCATCCCTAGCACCATATCCCTCACCCCATATCTTCCAACATGGTACATCCTATTTGAAGCCAGTTGATGTATCTCAATTTGCCTACCGATGACAATAATTGTTTAAAGTTCTGATGGTTTCTTTTCCCCTCCAGTAGGCATTTGAGAGATTTAATTTTTGTGGTATCGTCACATTGTTTAAGTATTACTAATGGGATCCCGCCCAGGGAGAAAAAAATTGCAAAATAATGATTCCTTAAACCTTGTGAAGGAGACTCCCAACTTGGTTCCACTTTGAGGAAACCGTGAAAACTTATGAACCGTACCGTGAAACGGTACGAGGAAACCGTATCATGTAATTTATAATGTTTCTGGTTTACTAAATCCTCGTTTTACAGAGTAATATTGACTGACAGGGTATAATTTCCCTCTATTCTGTATTTCCTTTCTTACCCACCACCTCCCCTCTTTTGTGATCCACTCTGATGCATTTCTTTGTCTTAACTAATTGTTGCAACTTGTGTTTGATTCCCTTCAAATCTCTTTATATTTTGTCATAGGAGCAACTGTTGTTGTCTGTGCTTCCAGCCCACCTTGCTGCAGAGATGCGTACAGAAATGATGGAGAGGGTACGAGACCCTGCAATGACCCCGATGCCACCTCGCCAAAACCACAGTACCACCCACTTTCATAACTTGTACATAAAAAGACATAAAAACGTTAGGTAAGTGCAGTTCCATGTCTCATTTTTTGTGCCGATAGTACAGTAATCGAAGAGCAAGGCGTTTGCCAGCTACCGGTCCGACAAATCCGTTCCATGGACCATCACCAACAAAACTTCAAATAGCAAAAAAAAATCTGTACTAAAAATACGAATCTAAATTAAGCCGTTATAGTCCAGGCCATCTGGGGAGATCGCCATTCTCCAGAAGTTTTCTGTGTTTTTAGTACTTTAGATTTCAGATCAGAGTTTGCAGTTCATACTTGTATTTTAGCAGAGCTGTCATAACTGTTTTACTTGCACTCATGTATTTGTACGTGTACGTTAGACACCATGGAACTAAAGTATCTATAGGCTCTGTTGCAGGATCAAGCACCCCTTATTAACACTTGAAACCTTGTCCTTGTATTCGTTCTGATCCCAACGGGAGATCTACTTGTAATTGTACTCATACGGTCTTCCAGGTTAGTACAAGTCTGTAACTCAAAGAAGTAATGTTTTGTAATACACAGCTTACTCTAATTTCGTCTTCTTACGTAAATTACAAATGTCAGGATTGGCTCCCGGGTCACATTGAGGTTCGACGAGTGTTTACTCTACGGATTTGGAACCGGTGCTCCGAGTCGAACCGACGTTCTCTGCCCGAATTTGAAATATCTGAAAATTTTGTTTCCAAATCGAAGTCGCATTTATTACACTAGAGCCTCGATGCGGGGCTCGATTTGTATGGTGTAGACATGCAGGCAATAATAAGGAAACGTTGAATGCATTAGGATGATGATAGAATCTATTTCTTTGATACATTTGGGGTGGTATGGTAAGGTCTAGCGTTATTATCAGCGTATCAGTGTAAGTATCGAACATACATAAGTAGTATCCACACAGGATGTATCGAATTTTATCCCACATGGAAATGAAAAAATGTCCATCACGGCTCAGTTTTATTTCTATACACACAATTAAATTTACACTGTATTTGAGCATGAAGTCAATGTGTATGTGGAACAATGAATGCACTTTGAGGAAAGATTGCAGTCTCTCAAGAGAACATTTTAATAAAGTCTTCCTTAATAATGAATGTGTTTCGTTGGAATAGAAATCCCTAAGGTAGGACCCCGGACACATGAATGTCCTATGTAATTATATAGGTTTGCAAACTTCTACCGCAAGCACTAATGGTTTTAGAATCCGCCGGTCTCCACCCGATGTGGAAATAATGGAAAAAGCAAATACGGGTTATGTTTAGTTTGATTGCATCGTCATCTGCTTTGTAAAGCTTTAATCTGAACTGCAACTTTTTCAAACCGGCATCCACATTCACGGTAAAACTTTTGTAATTTCGCCTCGCAAGCTTTGAAGATCGGAATTTGTTTAAAGACGGAAGAACTCAAATCCTAACCATGACTTCTTTATGTCTTCACTTTTATATCTCCATTTTATTTTTTTATTTATTTTTTTCATGGCATAAATTCCCAAAGCTTTATCTGTAAAAGGATTAGATTACATAGGCCTTCTAATATCCATACCCAGTTTTGTCCTTGCGTTCTCAAGGATTTTATGCCAAGGGAAGCAGATGGCGGATGGTCCCTTGACAAATGTTTGACTGCAAAAACCAGGGTATAAGAAACATCTGCTAGTGAGAGAATAATTCCATCATTAAACCGGTCTCTTGTGCATGCAAGTTTATACTCTTAGTGCTTTATAGTCTAGCAAGGCTAGCCAAGCGCAACTTCAATATTAAAGTCAGGTTCAAGCAAATTCTTCCATCAAATCCCCATGAAGGGATCTAGTTTAATCTGAAGGTACGAAAACTCGTAGTTTTGTCGGGAGAATTTATATTAATTTTTCATTCCTTCTGATGAATATTGCTTCGGTTTTATAATCGGCGTGTTTTTAATTTTTTTTTTGGAAGAAAGCAGGGGTAAAGCCAAGAAGAGATCTATTAGCATATTTAAAGGCTGTCAGTTTCTAGTACATTTATGCATAGAAATGTGATTTCCAATAATTTTTAAGATAGATTTGAAATAATTTGTTTTATACTAGTAATTAATGAAATCAATATTTCATTGTACTCAAGTAAATGTATAGTCAGTTTGTAGTACATTTATGCATAGAAATGTGATTTCCAATCATTTTTAGTATAGATTTGAAATAAATTTTTTATACTAGTAATTAATGAAATCAATCATATGTCATTGTACTCAAGTAAATGTGGGGTCCAAATTGGGACAAAGTTTTTTTTTTTTTTCCTCAGAATTTTATTCTATGATTGTTTGTGTTTACCAAAAATCTTATGCAGGGACTTACAGGCTGCTACAGTCCAAAGTCAATTAGCGAACCACGACCCATATTAGCCTCCTCAATGTTTGTATGTTTGTGAGTCATGACTACCTGTTGCCATGGTGACCACTACAACATGCAGATGCATGCAGTCGACTCATAAGGAAATTGGAAATCCAAATCATTATTCACAATAAAAAAAAATTCTGCCTTTGCTTTGTGCTTGTTTTTTTAAGGATTAGACATGAAAAATTGACATATCTAATGTTAGTATCTCTGATGAAATATCATGATATGAGTTTGTTATTCACAGATTCTGGAAGTCACCGCCTTTCTTTTTCTCTTTTCTTGCCTTTTTCTTTGCCGCAGTATTCTCTATGCAGATATAGTAGGTTTTACTGCACTGGCCAGTGGGTGCTCACCACCAGAACTAGTGAAAACTCTCAACGAGTTATTTGGAAAATTTGACCAACTAGCTGAGGTAAGATATAGCTGCATATTCATATATAGATGCATATTCATATGTAGATGCATATTCATATGTAGATCGCATATTTCAGCCAATTGGGACAATTTCCTAATGCTAATACCTCTCTACATTGTATTCCAATACTATGCTCTCAAAGCACTGGTACTGACAGTACAAACAGTTCGTAACCTTGATCTGATAGAAACATGATATTCATACTGCTCGTACTGACAATACGAGTGCTCTGAAGCAGGACCAAAAAAATTGAAAGAAATTGAAGGAAAAAGTTGTCCCAACTGGGTGCATATTTCATTGGATCATCAAACAGATACAAAGTTATTCTAAATAGGTGCTATCCTAATCAAAAAAATGTTAGGGTGGATGGAGGGGGGAGGATGGGGTCTGGGGTGTGTGAGGTGACCTGGCCAATGCACTAAATATTTTATTGGGGAAAGATTGAAATTTCTCACCACTGTAATTCATGGTTCCCACATGGTCTGGAAAATTTGAAAAGTCTGGAAAAAGCAGGCAAATGGTTAAACCTCTCTCCTAGGTCTTGAAAATCTGTAAACTTTGAAGTTTAGTCTGGAAAAGTAAGGAAAAATCCTCATTTGGAACACTTCTTCTTATCAGTATGACTTTAACGGCATAAATAAACCTTGTGTGAAGAGATATGGCCAGAGCATGTCATTTTGTTCAGGGTTTCATGGCTCAAGAATAAATTAATGAAATGGTGTAACCATACATTTTGCAAGTATAGCTAACGTTAGGTCTTAGGATGTGTGTAGGCTTCATAGTAAACTGCAAGACATGGTTTGATCTTGAAAAGGTGTGGAATTTCACTTGTTTAACAGTGTGGGAACCATGGTAATTCATTATAATGTCTGTCTGACCAAAAAACCCATGTTGAGTTTAACGCATCTTGATTACTTGATCAGTAGAAGCATTGACAGAATCAGAAATAATAGCTATTAAATCTATGCACGGACAGACAGACATACTAACATAAGAGAGAATTATGCACTGCCATCTATTTCGGTTCTGTGATTGACATTCTCATTCCTATTACAAAAAATGTTTACATTCAGTAACAATTTCATCTCAGTAACAAGTAATTATTCTTCCATAACATGCTCAATCAAATCCTTATTTTATTTTATTTTATATTTGGTGGGAGGAGAAAAAAAGGAAAGTAGCCCCAAAAAGGAAGAAGCAAGCTAAAATGAATCAAAATGTAAATAACGAGCGGGAGAAATTCATCCCGTAAATGCCTCAATACGTCCGTTAATGCCTAGCCGTTCTACACGCGACAGTTTTCAATTTTCAATTTTCTTTTTGTCTTTTTCTTACCCGGGGTTCTCTCGCTTTTAATCAAATAAACCCAACCCAAGTTACACCGCGAGTCGGTCTAACACGGCCGTGTTTCATACACTGCAATAAATTTAAATTGTCAATAATAGAGGCACATTCCTCCCCCCCCCCCGTCATCGGGAAAGAAAATGAAAAAGATATTAACCGAAACAAAAAAAACAAACGGAAGAAAAAAGAAAAGAAAATTTAATGAATACACAAGGTGGGCGGCATTTTACCTGTCAGTAATAATTACATCAAATTGTGTTGTACCTCGACAACTCTGATTGATTTGATATTTGTAAGGGCTGCCCAAAGTATTGATGACGTTCATTTTTTTTCCTCTCATATTTTCATTTCTTCATTTGTATTTTTTTTTTGCTCGCTCGCTGGTGCGTCGGCAGGCTCACAACTGTATGAGAATCAAGATTCTAGGGGATTGCTACTACTGCGTATCTGGCCTGCCAATCTCCCGACCCGGCCATGCTGCAAACTGTGTACAGATGGGTCTGGATATGTGTCAGTCCATAAAGTAAGGAGATAGCTTATAAATGTATTAAAATGTATATCACTTGGCTTTAGGTCAGTCAAGCTATAGCCTTTTGATTTGAATGGTATGCAATTCTAAAGCAACTGTTTTATTTATTTATTTTTGTCTGAGGGGGTGGAGGGGATACACAATTTCTGCAATTAATGTCTTTCATTTAGATCTTGCAAGTTGTGAAGGAAAAATCCCAGTGAGAGATTTAATTAATACAGTTTGTTCTTGTATTTTGTTATCCCGTGTTGTAGGATAACAAAATATTTTCTTTACAAATAAGACCTGTAAAAGGCTGAGACTGTGTTGCATCTGAGGAACTTACCTAATGGTCTGTGTGTTAGGCTAAGTAGTTCAGTCACTTTAATGGATGGAGAATCAGATCTTTGAGGGGTCAATTCTCCAAAGTTATCACCTGGACTGATAGCTGTGTTTTGTAAAGACCGGCAACATATCTTAGTCAGCATTTAAAAATTAAAGTAATAGCAAGGAAATGTTGGCAGGAAAAGTCGAGTGCTGGTCACCGTTCTTAAATGATCCGGCTCACATCGACTCTAATAAATGGTCACTGCCCGCCGGTTATTACCCTTTGAAAGAAGCATAGCAACCAGTGAATCCCAGTTAAAGGCACAGGCTCTGAAATATCCACTGAGTCTGTACACAGATATATTCATGACTTAATTGGACTACTCAGTGCTCACTGGATTGCACAGTCCCATTTTGCATGCCACTATTGTGCCACACTGTGCCATTGTGCCACAATACAGTGATGAAAGAATCATAGACTTCCTTATGTCTCAAAATCATTATATTTTAGGGATTTTTAAAATATTTTTAAAGTTCGCTCTTTGAAAACTGGTATTTCTGTGTAGTTTGACGTCATTTTGACTGCGAATGGTCTCGGCTTACTGTACCAGTTCCACGAAGTTCCACCAAGACCTTTGCAGCCCAAATAATTTTATCATAAAGTTATCGTAAAGTTTAATCTCCCATAAATGATACTTTGCTCAAGCTTTCAATTCTTCAAAACATTTGATATTATTATTTGGAATCAGATATATCAAAAAGTGCAAATGATCGTGTAAGATAGACAGTAGGAATATTCACTTGACAGATTGCTTCAGAAAATTGGTTCTTTAATCTTTGTCCAAGCAGAAAAAGATGAGACCTTTGTCAAAATTTAAATGTATTCAATCATATGTTCAAGGAATTGACAGTATTTAAATTGCTTTCATCTTCAGGTGTGTTCGTGATGCCACCGATGTGGATATTAATATGAGGGTTGGAGTCCACACTGGCAACGTCTTGTGCGGGGTTCTCGGTCTCAAGAAATGGCAGTATGATGTCTGGTCACATGATGTCACTCTAGCCAATCACATGGAAAGCTCAGGGAAGCCGGGGTTAGTAGATTACGAAACATTGGTTCTTATACATCTTATACAGGTGTTAAATTATGCGAGGCTAACCCTTCAGTAGAAACAGATCTTATTGGCGTTGAAGGAATTTGTATGTGAAACCTCTCGAGTTTGTAGATTTTGTCATGACATCTTGTGTACACGTCAGTGACTCCCACCCGACAGAGGCCCGCATTTAAATCTAAGATAAGGTCACACATTCCTTAATTGATATGTTAATTATCTATTTGAGTGGATGAATTCCTGTCAAAAACACCAGTGCCAATACATGCATACCTCATGCATGTTGTTACGCTTGTATCGAAATCCGCAGTGTTTGCACTCCATCATATAAACAAAGACATGGGACAACTTTGTTACTGCTACGGTGTCACATTGACTGTTACTGTGTCACATCGTTGGCTGTTGTTGCTGTGTCACATTGTTCACTACTGTTGCTGTGTCACATCGTTCGTTACCGTTGCTGTTTCATATCATTCGCTACTGTTGCCGTGTCACATGTGTCACATTATTCGCTACTGTTACTGTGTCACATCGTTTTCTACTGTTGCTGTGTCACATCGTTCGTTACTGTTGCTGTTTCATATCATTCGCTACTGTTGCCATGTCACATGTGTCACGTTATTCACTACTGCTGCTGTGTCACATCGTTTGCTGCTGTAAACTGTCACATCCGTTCGCTACTGTTGCTGTGTCACATCATTCGCTACTGTTACTGTGTCATATCGTTCGCTACCGTTGTTGTGTCACGTCGTTTTCTGCTGTTGCTGTGTCACATCGTTCGTTACCGTTGCTGTTTCATACCATTCGCTACTGTTGCTGTGTCACATGTGTCACGTTATTCACTACTGTTGCTGTGTCACATCGTTTGCTACTGTTTTTGTGTCACATCGTTAGCTACCGTTGCTGTGTCACATCGTTGGCTGCTGTAACTGTGTCACATCGCTCACTGCCGTTCCTGTGTCACATTACTGTCTCTCATGGTCATGTGTTTTACTGAGTAGCTCTTAAATCGTTTGACACTCTTTTCTGACAGCATACAACAGTTTTGAGTTGTCAGCTTAAAGAATAACAACCAAAATTCTCATCTATCATCCTTTTTTAGTTTGATTCTGAATGAATAGCGAAACTAAGAAGTTAATGAGGGAAAGTCTCATCTTTGTTTGCCCGTTTTTTATTTCAAAACTGTGAAAATAAAGATGAGAATAGATCAACTTAATAGCCACGGTTCTGAAATGAAAGGATGAGACTTTTAAATAATTCTAAAAGACTATCGTACCGTAATGTTATTTGATGAAGCCATATCGCTGTAGTCTGTTTAGATAATGATCATATTTAATAGCATCCCCACACCTTGGGGGGAAAAAACACATTGTGTTGATTACAGCAATTCAATCGTATGATTGGTTTTTAGGAGAGAACTACACATCATCAGTCACGCTCAGCTTCTTGCAACGTGTGTAATGAACTAGCGATTAAGTGCAGTCACATCTCAGGCTGTTACTCTGTACATGCCGGATGAATGTATTATTGTGAAAAGTACATCATGTAAGCAAGGTCTCTGCTGAAAAGTTAGTTATTGCAAGACCTGTTTTGTTGATCTGCTCAAAGCATATATGGCTGTTCTAAAACATCTTATATTTCCCTAGTCAAATATTGTCTTTGCATACGTCAGCGTATTTTCAGTTCTGTCCTAACATAATTCTGCGTCTTAGTGTAAGCTTTGCCAAAACTAATCATGAACAGGTTGAAGAGAAGGATAATGTCACATCATCAGAAACCATAGCAACCTATTAAAAAATAATTCCCCAATATGGAATTTTTTTTTCTTTCTACTCATCATCATTGCCCTTGGGGGTTTCTTTTCTGCGATATCTAACATCCTCCCTGTGTTTAATAAAACTCTTTCTGAATTGTCTGTAATATACACAGGGGAAAAGGAAAAATACATAAACAAATACTGTATTATCGACTTTATACCACAGATAGCTTCATTCTGTATCTTCGTGTTATCATTTCGGTCTGAATGTTGGTGAAGAAAAATTGTATAAACAAGAAAAAACAAAAATGATTACGTTCAACAAATAATACGACACAAAAGTAAAACATGTTGTAAAGGTAGTCGGCATGATCTTTTTATCATTTGCACGGTTGTATGGTTTATAGATCAATTATTCATACCTCACCTCACAAAGGAAGTCACCTGGTAAAGTTAATATTTACTTTAAAAGCATTGAAGACTCGCCCCAAACCATGTGCGGCCATCTGAAAAAGTTAACTTTCTGTTGCTTGCAAGTGACGTTTTGTCCGTGTGGCTACAAGATGCAGACAGTACAGTAATGAAATGTGATACCTTGTTATCTTTAGCTGGACCTGAGATGTCCATCACTGTATTGTTTGTACACTGTGCTGTGGGTATTGACCGCAGCTGTATGTACTGACTGTACACTATTGTCTAATTATACCGATGGTAGCAAGCTGTGTGTGTGTATTTTCTGGGATCGATGGTGGTGTCTAACACTTCTGTTACACCTCATTCGAAACTAGGTCAGATTACCGGCATTAGACGTTTCTTTTTGCGCGAGTCTTCACACCCTTTAAATACTAGGCAGTCCAAGAAGGCTGAAAGGAGACACAAACCTAACCATCATTATAGGTCTATGCGATGAAGATAACTGTCGTGAACAACTTTCCCAAATGAGCTAATAAATATCTTCTCTTTTTTGTCATTTGGGAGATATCAAAGATTTGAAAGTTCCTTGAAACACAAGGCTGAAGACTTGATCAAGTCTAAATATGACGTCTTTGAGCCACAAGTGCCTGGATTGTTTATGTGTTGCTTTATTTGTTACCATGTCTATTTTCTGTAATGGAGGTGGGTTTTGCCAATGCTGGAATATTGAAGCTCTTAATAAATAGCATGACCTAATGATGGGCATTGGTTTCATGTGTTTGAACACTCTAAACATCAAATTGTTTATTAAAATAAAAATTAATTTTTTATTTATTTATTTATTTTTTTAAAATTTATTTATAATTAATTTTTTTTTAAATTTTGAAAATATGAACAGAAAACCAAAGAGAAATTAAAAGGTTTCAGACCGTAGTGTTACCATGACATCACAGACTCACTTTAATACAAAAAGACAGCTCCTAGATGTAACTTTTAAACTAGGATAGCTCCCAAAATGGAACATTGTAATATTAACTTTTGGAATTTGAATGTTTGTTGTACATCTTTGAATCATTAGTTAGTAAACAATGTTATTTTGTACTCTTAAATTGCACTGTTGTCAGTATTGTGTAGGATAGTCAAGCTTGTGCAGTCAATAAATGCCACAGATATTAATTAGAAATTTTGAGTATCTCTTGGAATTGGAAAAAACAAAAAGTAATCACTTGCTTAAACTTATTTTTTTCTTGCAAACAGCTTGTTGACGATTTTAGTTGAGGAATCATTTCAGTAAGCCCTGCAATCCATCAATTTCAAATGTTAGCAGCCATTAATTTTCATTTAATTTGTTGCCATGGATTAATTTATTAGATTATGAATGACTTAATCATTGGTGGTTTTTTCCCTTTTATATCTTCAGTTTTTACTTAATATTTATTAATATTATGTTGGATGAGGATCGAGGAAGCTCTCCAGGATGGATATGCCTCCGGCATCAGACATTAGTCTAAAAGCATCTTTGCATCACTTTCTTTGGTTCTTATTTAAAAATATTTTGTGTACTTTTGGGGAGAGGAATTTGAAACCTCACGAGTCAATTACACCGTTTGAGATACTTTCCACGAGCAGCGGCACATCGGATTCATTTTCCTCAGGAAGACATAAGATATCTTCAGTATATCACAAGATGGATATTGGGTCATTGTAAACAAAAAAAGGAACACCAATAAAGTATGATGTTTGGCATTTATAGAGAGCTTCGATGGTAGTTGGAAGCAGCAGAATTAAAACACGTATTGATAACACGTGTTGTTTAATACTGAATTCTTCTGTATGCTTTCAACAGGAGGGTGCACATCACTAAAACAACCCTTGACAGCCTGAATGGCAAGTACGACGTTGAACCAGCCTACGGCAGAGAGAGAAGTGACTTCATCAAGGAACTCAATATTGAAACATTTTTCATCATAAATCCGAGGTCAATGCTCAGCCAGGTTAGTGATACCAAACCTAGAAATTTAAATGAAGACATGGGGTTGGGTGGGGGGGAGGGGTTTAAGGTGCATAGAGGGGGTGCATGCATTTCTCTAGTACTGATTCAGGTGCTATTGTCAGTCACATTGTTTGCTGTACCCATTTATGACGTTTCCCCGGGTTATGTCTCACCCCAAGTTCTTGTCTCTCGTTAGCTAATCGTGAAGAGGTATTTCTGGAGATAAATAGAGGATAAGAGTTGAATCAGGGTGGCATGAGGATGGGGTGGAGGGGGGGGGGGTTAAAACAGATTTGTTTTTGTATTTAGTCTTTGCTGCTGATTTCATCAGTGTCTGTGTTCATCAGTGTGCGGGTGTGTGTGTGTTTGTGTGTATGTAACTTGCCTATCAAGTTCTAATCAATATCATTTCGACCACGATACAGCTCCCGGTAAGATCGATATTACACTATCCTCCTCTTCTATAAATTATCTGTTTCAGAACAATTCTACGGAGGGCGTGATGGAGAACGGTCACAACGGCAACCATCAACAGATGAGCAGCCAGAGGGCTTCTATAAGGATGGCCAGGTATCTAGAGACCTGGGGCGCAGACACGCCCTTCTCCACGGGTTCCGTGGCACCGATTCCAAGGGGTATCGGAATTTCAGTAAGTATAGCCATGACGTCATTGTTTTCCCATCAGCCACCCCAGTGGTAGTGCATTGCAGACTGTTGGCTCATATTGCTTCAACTTTCCTTTCTTTTTGACGTGCCAAGATTGTTTACAAATATATGCCCAGTTTCGTCACATCGAAAAAACTGAAGAAAAAAAAGAACTGCTGGAATACAGTAGAACTATTTATGTATCCTCCCTTGGACCATTGTGACTATATTTTAGGTAAAAAGTGTGTAATTTTGAGAAAATTGATGAAATATGTGAAGGTATAAAACTAGTTTTAAAATTGCATCTTATGAGCTAAATTTGGTGGTATACTGTCATGGCTTCATTTAAGCTCTCATTAAAATTTCTTTAGTCCATTTCCGTCAGAGCGGTTTCAGAGATTTTGTCTTTTTCGATTGGTAAAGGCCAACATGTGAATGTGGTATATAAACACTTACCAGAGAAATTGGAATTTTGTTTGGATTTTGTAGTTGCATTTAGGACAAAAGTGTGGTATTATAAAGTGATGAGGTAGATTTAGATATGGATTGTGGGATTCTTTATGGCTCTCTAAAATTGTTTATTGTTTCAGTGGTGGTATGGCCAATAATATCACTTCTATTAATACAGAGAATAATGTAAGTGTTCAGATTTTGCAAAGCAGTGTTTTTTGAAGGCTCTCAGCTTTGTCTCTTAGAAAAAAATACTATAGTTTCTGTGTACAAAAACTGCTATGTGTCTTTGCACTTGCATAGCAATTTGCCCATTTGCATAGCATTTTGCATAGTATTTTACGATGCAATACCGGATAAATTATTCCCTGTAATAACAACTGATTTAAAACTGGTCACTTTGTGTCAATCGTTCCACTGCATCGGTTTTACTAAAGGTGTTTTAGGTCATTGTATGTAATTCGACGAAAGAACCTCAGACACTAGAAGAGGTTTTCTCTAAACCTCGTATCTACATTTAGGTATTAAAGTGTATACTGCTAGATAGCCAAGTTAAATTCAGATATAAAATGTCATTTATATGGTCATCGGTATTGTCCTCAAATATGCTAGAAATTAACACAACAAAATTGACACTCATACTCAAATTTCAATGATCAGTTTGTTGGCATCCTGGAAACAATCCCCTTTATATTTAGCCCTCTGGATTTTTTTTTGGGGGGGGGGGCGGGGGAGTTTCTCTAATCCTGTTAAATTTCTGGGAACACAATTTGGAAGGTCAGATCCATAACACACAGGAAGGTACTTTGGAAAAGTTTAAGCAATTTTTAGCATATTAAAATTTTGTTCTAACAGTTATGAAATTTGAAGTGGGTTCTGCTTAGTTCATTGTGATGTTTTTGATAGGTTTTTGTCTGACATTTGATACCCTTTATACATGAGGTACTCTATTGTTTCCTCTTACAGGGTCTGACGGTCCTCAATACTTGCTTGTTCCCATACACTGTTGCTGATCACAGTACAAGGTATGTTACAGTGTTCTATTAAAGTTTATTAACCCCAAAATAGCAGCCATTGCCATGGTGATATGGATGGGATTGTCCAATGGATATTGTTTAAGAAAATGACCAATTCCGAGACACAGACAGCAAGATTTGTTGAATTCAGACAGCCGCAATTAAGCTATGTCTCTATGTACACTTATGCTAAGGTTTCTAGAATTTAGTTAAGCCTACTAAATGTGCGCTTCTCCCATAGATGTGTATGTTATCACTAGGATCTAGGGTAGTGAAGCCTGTTACCTACACACTTCTGCTAATGTCTCTGTGTACACTATCACTGGTTTCTAGGATAGTGAAGCCTACTACATACTTCTTCTCATGTCTCTGTGTACACTATCACTGGTTTCTAGGATAGTGAAGCCTGCTACACACTTCTTCTCATGTCTTTTGTGTACACTATCACTAGTTTCTAGGATAGTGAAACCTACTACCTACACACTTCTTCTCATGTCTCTGTGTACACTATCACTGGTTTCTAGGATAGTGAAGCCTGCTACACACTTCTTCTCATGTCTCTGTGTACACTATCACTGGTTTCTAGGATAGTGAAGCCTGCTACACACTTCTTCTCATGTCTCTGTGTACACTATCACTGGTTTCTAGGATAGTGAAGCCTGCTACACTTCTTCTCATGTCTCTGTGTACACTATCACTGGTTTCTAGGATAGTGAAGCCTGCTACACACTTCTTCTCATGTCTCTGTGTACACTATCACTGGTTTCTAGGATAGTGAAGCCTGCTACACTTCTTCTCATGTCTCTGTGTACACTATCACTGGTTTCTAGGATAGTGAAGCCTACTACCTACACACCTTTTCTCCTGTCTCTGTGTACACTATAACTTCTTTCTAGGATAGTGAAACCTACTACCTACACTGATTTGATCACAGTTCTCCTTACACTACTACATCCATTTATGGTTCCTATTACACATGCATCTTTTCTTTCTTCACTACCTCCATGCCATGTATGGAGTTCTGGGAATACAACACCTTCTCTCCTTTTTCCTCAAATATTGTTTGAAATGAGTCTGATTTTTTACAATGAAAAGGAAATTGCATATCAGACAGCTCTAGTTGTATAATAAGGGACAAGTCAGATGTATCCAATGACAGTATAAATATACAAATGATGACTGGAGCACTAAAAATGGGGTCATCTTTTTGAATGTCATGCCAATTTCCTTCAAACTCTTCGGTTAGACGTGTATATTGACGTGATTGGGTCTAGTAAAGGCATTGAGAGGATGAGGTCACTGACCGGCTTTCCAAGTTATTTTCGGAAACTAATATGTCGTTGTGACAGGTGTGATGCAATTGTCAGTGTCTCGTCATTAGAGGCAGGTGGTTTTTAGAAAGGTACGTGTGGAGACTTGGGAATTTAAAGATGGACTTTCAACTGACAAATAATAACAATTATAATACATAATTTTTATATAGTGCCAAACAAGCAATGAAATAATTGTCGTGGCGCTTAACTACTAGAAGACGCAACAATTATTGTACATTGGAAATATTGAAATGTATAAAGCGAGATCATTGGCAGGTCAATGTGACAAATGGACAGGTGAAAATCAAAAAAGTGGTGATAATCAGAAATGGAACTGATATTACTGGATGACAGTTAGACAGTGAAGTTGCTATATGGCTCTTCAGAGGTAAATTCTTACATGACCTAAAGAAAGGAATCTTGGATTTTTCAAATTTCTGACTCTAATGGATATAAACCGGAAAATCGATTTAAAAACTGTGGATTGATGTTTTCTCCAAACTCAGGAAATTTGGTCTTGTCACTTTAAGGAATAGGTTTGTGTTGCCATAGTAACGAAGGAGAGGAGGCGTGCATCCATTATGACGTCCAACATTACATCATTGGTTAACTTCGGTTTTATATACCCCTACTGGGTCATTTCCTACCCCCCCCCTTCCTCTTAATCAAAAAGATAAATTATTGCAAAGAAAGTGACATTTTTCACTGATGCAGACATTTCACGATGATTCTACAGTCTTCTATCGTAAAATTGGAATTGTGTGTTGTTGCAAGAAGCAAAAGATATGAACAGAGATATTATAAATTTCAGCCCTTTAGTCTTGAAGTCTTCACATTTTCTTTTGATACAACTTCCAGTATCATATTCTCCCTCTGTCTTCATAAGCCGATGCAAAGTCGCCTCATCCTATATCAAACCTGCCAACTCTCGCAGTTTCACAAAGAGATTTATGGCTTTTATATATCAGTCTCACGGTGGGATCTCCAAATCTCACATGTACCAAAGAATCATAAAATTGGTAAAACAAGATTTACATGGAGTTGTGAAAAAAATGGAAACTTGTACTTTTGAGAAAAAGTCTCGAGAAATCTGGCAAGGAATGAACCTAGTAGGTTGTTCACAAATGACTTTTTTAGAACGATTTTAATGTTGAGATTTTTTTGAAATTAGACTTTTCTGTAAAATCTCCAGGGCATGGGCATCAATCTTCCTTCTTTTTATCTTCTTCTTTTTTTGGTGGCAAATTTGCAGGTTTACACCTTTGAGATGGCAAGTCTTGCTCGAATGGTATTCTGCTATTATGTGTAGAGCATTTTCTCCACAGTGTCTCAGCTTTTAAGTTAATGAGCATGTAACTTTAATTTTTTATTTTTTATTTATAGTTCTATACAGCAATCTCTAGAGATTAACACCCTCCCCCCCCCCCCCCAAATGCATAAGCATGCAGTCCAAATACATCCATCTCATATGTAGGACAGGAAAGCTACCTAATCTTGATTGATCTGTCCATATCGCCGTTGCTCGTCTCATCTTCATCATCTTCCTCTACAGAGGAGGGAATGATGAGGAGGAGTTCTAAATCTCATTGGAAAGATTCTAGGCTATGGAATAGACTTATTTACATCTGATCTTTTTTCCAATTTCCCTTTTTTCAGAATACACCGCAAGTCTGTCATGTTCGAGAAGCGTGTCAACGAGAGGTTACTCGAGGCCATCGAAGCAATCAACTTTAAAAAGTAAAGCATTTTGTTGTTATTTTGTTTTGCATCAAGTAGCTGTACAGAGTTTTAAAAAAAAAAATTTAATGGTTTTACTCGTCTTTGGTGGTTTAATCTCTTTGATAGTCAATAGGCAAATGGATTAACTCCCACCTGTGGCAGAAGACTTCTGTATGATTTTACCTAATTGGTCTCATAACATATCGAGGATCGCCAACAGAGTTGTAAATAGGTCAAACGCACATCTCGGTTCGCAAATGAAAACGCTAGGGATTACACAAAGTGGTCAATTTGAAAGCTCTTTGAATTACTTTTTAACGCTTTTAGTGGATTAATTCGACTAAATGGACAATGGTAGTAGCCATAATTAAAGTTGGCACAGTATTCGGCAAGCTTAAAGAAGAAGATTTTTTTTGACCGTTGAATCTAATGAACAGTATTGGAACTTCTTTTTCGGTTATGTTAAATATATTACATACCTTGTTGGTTATGTTAGAAATATTACATACCTTGTTGGTTATGTTAGAAATATTACATACCTTGTTGGTTATGTTAGAAATATTTACATACCTTGTTTGCTTAACTTAACAACAAAGTGACTAGGATATTGGAAGCTAATGCTCTAAAGAAGGTATACAGAGCAAAGAAATTATTTTACAAAAAGGAGTAAAACCTTATAATTGATTCCTTTCCTGCAAATGTTTGTCAGAGAGCCAGAATTCCTTATACACACAGGTGCCTCTCGTTCTTTCGATAGAGTACAGGTGATGTTTTCATTGGTTTGTTCTTTTGAAATCGTTATTTGAAGCAGATCACCTTCTTAAAGAGAAGTATGGAATCGGGTATTAATTTGATGACATAAAACCCACGGCAAGGAGATAATAATGTATGAATGTGGGTTAGGTTACCTTCAAAGATGAAATATGTAGGTGTCATTCAGATAATCTTATTGGGTTAATTGCTCAAAGTAAAGTTCGTGTAGATTAGTGCCGTCGGCCTGAATACCTTGGCATCGAAACCTTGAATCGTTCATATTATAAGATAAGAGTTCACCGTTTAAGTTTCTGGGTCAAAGCCACTAATTAGGTAATATAGATTTATAATAGGGTCATGAAACAGATTACCTCAGATGATAAACGACAGTCATTAATTAATGTAAAGCTCACCATTCGATTTAGTTTAACCTAGGGTATTGTTAAAACCTAAAGTTTTGATTCTTATCAGGTGAGATATAAATTTTACCATCGATTTGGTTGATGGAAATACTTAAAACTAGAGTCGTTATTCATATTAAGAAGATATGAGTCCACCGTTCTGTTTATTGGTGACAGTGCATAAGAATAAGTATAGGGGTGTTGGGTCCTGGTTACCTTTAGAAGAGAGTCACTTGGGTTACCCTATAGAGGTATGTTGTAGGCAGGCCTCGACAAAATACGGTCGCCAACTCGCCAATGGCGACTAGAATGTGCGACTGGCGAGCAAAAAATGCATTACGTTCGACATTTTGGCGAGTGGCTCATTCGCTCACTGCCTTTATACGATAGGCTTACTATTAACTTGTGAGCCAATCAACAAAGGCCTATTGCCTAATGTTGCACATCACAGGAGAATTATCAAGTGCACTGTTACAAGTAGGTCCTAAGGAACAGCTCTGTTCACCAGCTCGAAACTAATTTGATACTAATCGACTAAATGATGCACGATAGGTGTAACCAAACTGGAAAACTACAAACTTAAATAAATGCGTAACGACAACTCAAACAGGGGTAACGCATGAATATCACGTTTTAAACACTTTGACGAAGCACAATTTAAATAGATCGTTTTTGCTGTAAACAACTAAAAGTAACACTAAACCGTGATATCCTAAGTTAGGCCATACTACCTAGGCTTATATCACACAAACACTTTGCGAGAAAAAATGGCGAGTAAATTTAACGTTTTGGCGAGTAGAATTTTAGACTCGGTCGCCAGTTGGCGAGTAGTTTTAAAAAAATTTGTCGAGGCCTGGTTGTAGGTAATAAATACCACGGCTTCTCATTCAAATTATACCCTTCTTTTCCTGCAATACTCATTCGTTTTTTTTTTTTAAATCTAAAGGAAGTTATCACAAATCAGGAAAAAATATCCAATGGATAAGTAAGTTTAAGGTTTCATATCATTGAACTTAACACTCTTTCACATTAACATGGGATTGTTGTCAGTTGGAAAGTACTAATTTCTTTCATATATCGGTGGACTGGGGTTCCTTTCATTCATAACCCCCTGAGCCCTCCCTCACCTCCTTCCTCCACTTTCAAAACTACGACTTGGAAAAATTGTCAACGTTATCTGTAACATATTATGTAGTAATAAACTTTATGAAGACTCCTTTCCCAACCCCCACCAAAAGTCCTGTTGACCCCCCTGAGATGTCTCTTTTTGTTGTATAGCAGACTGTTTTATGGAAATCAATTATTTTTTTACTACCTTCGTCATCATTCCATTTTTATGTAACTATGTCATTGTTTGTTTCATGAAGGTGAGGTACTTTAAATTGGCTTAGTTGTTTTATTTGCCTACCATATCAGCCATTACATAGAGTCATATGAACTCTTGTATTACCATCCCCTAAAACATTCACAGAAGGAATGGTACAACGATGGGCAGCTACTGTACTTCATTTTTGGGGGGGGGGCTTTAAATGGGGGGCTGTAATTGGGGCTGTAATCGTTGGGAGGAGGAAGGGGAAGAGAGGAATGGGGGGATAATAATTGGCTGTCATTTCCTAGTCAAAAGTTGGTATTTGTTGGAAAGATATTGCAACCGACTTACCTGTGAAATGTTTGGTACGACTTGTCGATGAGCGTGAATTCTGTAAGGAGGAGACCCCTCCAGCAGGCAACACTACAAATTTCTTTCACTTTTTCTCAGAGATCTAAACATCGCAACATATCTTAATAATATTTATCTCGGATTTTGCCTGAACGAGAGGTTTACTGCTTTCATTTCCTTTCTGAAACATTTGGAACTTATTGTTTAAGATGAGTCATTACATTTACTTTGGAAAAAGGAGTTTCATATATTTTATTTAAACATGGTCATTCTTACTGTCAATCTATTCAATCAGTCCATTTTGGAAGACATTGCCCTTTTGCGTTTACAGATTCTACATTTTGAAAACTTTGGTCTACTTGTCTCTGTGTTGAGTAGAATGTCTGTCCTTCTGATTTTATCACCGTGTTTAATGGAACCATATCTTTGTTTTTTCTTGTGACAAGCCAGAACTCACAGGGGGTGGGGGGGGGGGGTTGTGGGGCACTTACATCTTGGAAGACAATACATGTCTCTACTTATTACACTGAACTTAACAATTTTACTGGAAAGACATTATTTTTATGAAAGTACATTATTTGAAAGTTGGGAATTTTTTTTTCAGTAGATAGATTATATCGTGGTTACATGAGACTTCCTTCTTCTTCAAGATATACTTGTGTTTATTCTACGAGACAACATTTTTTTCCGAACTAAGAGCCAACTACAAAATAAACACAGGATTCAGGAAATTGACCAACAGCTAACAATGTCTCATTAGTATTTTTGGGGGGCTCCTAAAAATACAGCGTTATCATCATTCACTTTAAATCAAAGCTCCTTTCTTGGTGAGAAAAGTTTATAAGGAATAAACAGACCCTTTGTTTTTTGTGTTTTTGGGGGGTGGGGGCTCAACAAATTAGTTACATATTGGCTGACATTTGTTTAATTTGTCATTTGTTTTATAAAGTTTCTGTCGTTAGAATTCTGGATATATTCCCGTTTGATAGTGTCAATGGTTACATGTTCTCCTTTAGAATGATTCTTGAAGCCCTGATTCAAACCCTGATTCCTGCTTCATCTTACCTTTACCCTCTTAACGGAGAGATCATTTCATGCCACGGAGTATCTTCACTTGTCTCTTGTTTTATCTTCATCTTCCTCCTAATGTGTCACCTTTCTCTTCATTTTTATTCCTTGGACTAGATCTGAAGACATACACAGGGGTACAATGCTCTTTAGGCAGCCTAACTATGAACAAAAGGTAAATATTAAAGACAATTAATATGCTCAGTCTCAAGTTTGTATAAATAAGTCATTTTTAGAAAAGTCACTTTTATTTCATTTATTTTATATTATTGTTAGAACTTTGTTAATATTTGGGGGGAGTTTTTGTCCATACTAGCTGACCCAGGCCTGTCGATTTCTGGCTTTCATTCTGTCAAACACATTTTCTCATTATTTGTGTCTCTGTTATCTCAAGTTCTGAGGCTCAAGTTTTTATATCTCGATCGAATCCAGGCATTAGTTTACATATCCTCTGCTGCTTCAGAGTGGACCCAATCATCAAGTTGCTCCTCAGACTCAATAGATACAATAGTCAATACATACAATAGTCAATACATGTCAATACATACAATAGTTGATACATACAGTATATGTCAATATGTACAATGGTCAATAAATACATACAATACATGTCGATACATACAATACATGTCGATACATACAATAGTCAATACATGCAATAAATGTCAATACATGTCAATACATACAATACATTTCAAATACAATACATATGTCAATACATACAATACATGTCAATACATACAATACAAACATACAATAGTCAATACATACAATACATGTCAATACATACAATACATGTCAATACATGTCAATACATGTATTAGTTAACAAGTCTCACTGCTATTAATACACAGATATCTCAGCAGAAGTTACAAGATTCAGTAAACGAAACTTTAGCTCAGCTCTCAGATTGTTGTCCAAACCGACCATATCCTGTCAATTTCTTGTTTTCAAAATCCTCAAAGTTCAAACATTAGAATACTTTTATGGTCACCCTCCTCCCAGCAATTATCATTGTAGTAATGACTTTCACTCATGAATAAAATTCCTGAAATAAATCTTTCTTTTCAATTTCTCGATGCTTAACTCTTGTCTCGTTTTAGTTTTCCAGACTTCCAGATCCGTTGTTCAGATATGCCCTCCTGGCGCTAAACGTGGTTCTTCTGTGTATTCTCGTCGGCCAGGGTCTCAACTACCACTGTCATTACGAACATCTTCACTATGCACTCGGTTCATTCGCTCTCGTCTTTGTTGTTTTCGTCACTGTCTTAGCGTTCTCCAATTCATGGAAGGTGAGTCGTTTCTTACAAAACACTTGACAGTTGAAAGGAAAAATTAAGGATTCTGAAGTTATCGATCTGTTACTTTAAGTCACCAAAAGTAACAAGAGCAGTAATGAGATATTGGGATAAATGTCAGAAAATTTGCAAATTTAAAAAAAAAAAATTCTGTGGGACACTAACTAAATTTTATGCATTTCTAATGAAAACTTTAATGTATAGGAATCAAATGAAGTTAACCACGTATCTGTATTCGTTCAGATTAAGAGCGTCTAATTAAATTTTGTGTTATTAATTACATGGCTTGGTCGGAATGGTAAAACCTTCTTACTAACCAACTCTGAAAGAGTGCTTTCATGAAAGTTTGCATAGAAGTGCGGTTTATATCAGTGGTCCACAAACTTTTTGGCCCACGACCCAGGATCTTCCGTGAAGACTGAACCATGACCCACCAGAGACACCCACTAGACCCAAAGTGGGTCTTGCCGCTTAGCTTGCAGATCTGCGTTTACATCATCATAACCTTTCTGGTATTAAGGCTCACAAGGTTGTTTCAAGTTAATTCTAACTTTCCTGTCCAGGACCTGGACCGTTCTTTACAATCCTTGCTAAACATCGCTTACTTTTTTTTCTAAATATCTTCTTCTTGTGCAGTGTCTGAACCATTCTTGCTATAAAAAAATAACCTATTTTTTATTTCTAACTTTCTCATTCTTCTGCAGTGCCTGGACAACTCACCTTTTCCAATCTTTGCTAAGCATCTTGCCAAGGATAAATGGTTACAGAAGGTCTTAGGGAGTGTTTGTTTGGTGCTAATTCTAGCTGTTCCACTCATATACTCGGTAAGTAATTAATATTTATATATATAATTCTGATTTACATTTCAATTTTTTTTTCTCATTGAATCTTGTTCTAGCCATAGATTCTTTGATCTTTTTCGTTGTTTGTAATTTCCAAGTCAGTTTTTCCTTCTTCACGTGTTTTATATGAATTGCTACCAACCGCCTGCCTAACAATCCACAGTTTCTCTCGCAAATATCCACAAGACAAAACATTAATTTTTTTGTTGTAAAGTATATATACGTTCTTGAGTTCATGGCAATTTATCTTGCCTTCCGATTTGTCAACCTGATACAAAAGGTGCACGAATTAAGGATAAGTGAGTTAATTACAGCTAATCTCAAATTCTGGGACTTGAATCTTGATCTAAGACCTCATTTTAATTCTTGCTTTTGGATAACTTTTTCTAACAAATTGTTCCCTTTTCTTGTTTTTTATCTCTTCAGGGGCTCAATGGTCAATCTCCAGATCCTGAGATGGTAAGAATTGAAAGTTACATTTGATTTTAGAGATTGATGAGTTAACAAGCAACGTCACTTGATATCTGCTAATATCCGTATGACATTTAAAATTTACAGAGGTCCATCTAGGGGAATAAACTGCTTTTATGTTAAGAATTGATTGTATCTTCTTATCTCAAAATAGATTTGAAATTGTTTACAGCACCCTTGTTTAAGGTTTACCAAGAGTATAAACAAGTATATTATATATATATATTTTTTTGTGTTTCAGAATAAGATCGTAATTAGTCAAACTAGCACATTATCTGAGAACTCTACATCAAATGAACATCGATTAAGTAGCTAGTCATTTATTTAGATTCTATATCTATATAATCGGCCAGGCACTTTCATCTCCGTAATAAATCACATCCAAATTGCAAGATTTTTTGACGTTTCTTTCTACGATAATCTGAACAAATTTTGGTTAGAGTCAAACAGATGAATGCGACATCACGAGATCTATTTTCTGCCTCAACATGCGGTAACAGTTTTTTTAACTTGCTGTGGAGTTTAGGCAGGTAAAACAAAAGCAGGGTATTAAACAAATTTAATCCCCTGCATATTTCACTATAATCTCATTTTTTCACTTAGTTTGTTGTAATTTTTTTTTTTTTTTGACCTCAGGTTTATCCTCTCTCAGCCATGCTGGGCCTCGCCTCCTGTCTTCTCCTTCTTCATTTTGGTTTTTGTTTGAAGGCCGTGATCATGACGCTGGTTGTCATTGTCTACGTCGTAGTACTGGTCGTCAAATCAATGGATGTGTAAGTAAACTAATGTTTGCTGTCACTTGGTCTGCATACTCATCTCCCACTCCTACCCACCCAACCTCCTCCTCCACCTGCCCTCTCCCCCACCCCATCTAAATTATAATTAGTCCCTTGCAAGATCATCAGGGCTGTTCGACCTTTGACCTCCCACCCATCCTATTCCCGTCCTCCTTGCATAAACCCCGAATCTATTTCCTTTTTTTCCTTGTCAAACTTTGTGATTAATTTTATTTTCCAGTGTTGTGCATGTTCCCCCAAAGTTATGTTATTTCATGTTATTTTTTTTTTTTTTTTTTTTTTTTTTTTTTTTTTTTTTGTGGCTATTTCTAAATTGCTGTGCTCTTTAAATTGAACCCATTTGCTAGATAAAAAGTTTAAAAAAACTTTTTTGGCCAAAAATTGTGCAAAGAAACAGGCAATGTTACTGTTTGTTGAATCTTAGTGTGAAGAATGCTACTGAAGCCAAATATTTCCAGGAATCTATCTTAGATTTGCGGCTATTTTTCCTTCTTCCTTCCAGTTTTCTTCAGACCGGCCTTCCCGCTGTTCAACATCTCGTCTTTCTTTGCATCACTCTTCTCTTAATTGATCACAGAGTAAGTTTACATTCCATCTATTCTACCATTACCCCCTCCCCCCCCCCCTTTGCCCCTTCCCCTCTTCTTCACTCCTCCACCCAATTCTCTCTTGATCACTCAAGTCAATTCATGTGACTACATTCAGTAGATCTGCGCAGGAAAAATTATGAAGGATTTTCCTTTCAGATTGTCTCTCAGACAACCAGGCCTTCCCTTTTGTTTTATCCAAATAGAAAATTTGGTTGTCTGACAAAATGTAGCAAAATAACAAAGAATGACCAATATGTACACTT